>ML399011.1:0-36231 GCA_005239525.1 Nicotiana knightiana | reverse complement strand
GAGAGTTCATGATTGATTGAGACGATTAATTAAGCTATAAGAAGTATCGGAGAAAGAATTCACCAACGGGGGAAACCATAACCTTAGGTCTTTATTATCATTGTTTACATTAAATTGTTAGTTAATTGTTAGTTTATTATTTTGTTAGTAGAATTAGTTAAACAACACAACTTGATATTCAAAAGTCTTGAGAAACTTGATTAAACACCAGTTTAGTATTTAATAAACTCAATTGATACGTTCAATTCTTCGTGGGATCGACTTTGGGCTTAATACCCCAGATTTATATTTGCAACGCCCGTTTAGTCTTTATAGAAAGCATAGTTGAGCGTGATCACCTACCGTCGACTATGGTGGATTATCACCATCCTCCAACCTTAACGGCTCTCCTACGCCAGGATTTTGCTATCTTTGAGGTCCTCAAGGGACCAGGGTCAGTCCACTCACATCTTTGGCCCGTTCTCACCTGTCTCAGATTGCCATAGCTCGATTCTAGTAAGATCTTCCTATATTTTGGCTAAACCTATGGTTTCTAGGCTGGTGTTTTCATCTCTGGGTTATTTCCTTGAAACCCTAATCTCGTCTCTTAAACTTTTTAGATTTGTACAGATATGAGAAGGATCGAACTATTTTCACTTGTTTTTATGAGAAACCTTCTGGTTTTCAAAGGGTCTTTTCATTTTTCCTAACTAGTGTTTCTGAAAATATTTCTTCAAAAATGATTTATGATTTTTTTAAAGTGCTTATTCTCTGATTCTGATGAGTTTAATCGATTATGTCTAGTCTCTTCTCAACCCAAACAAGTTCATGTTGAAACCTCCAATTTTTGCACTCTGTTTGGATTGTGAAGTTCGTCTTGTTTATTTGCTATATGATTCTGCTATGTTGTTTTACTCTCGTGAATAATGCTTCGTTTAATTTTAATATGTTGTGATTTTACCCTAATATGTCCTATTAGGGTTTCAGGTTTGATTCTTTCTGTTTATACTCGACTTGTATGCTTATTCATGGAAGCTTATGTTATTTTCCTTAAAATCAGTACTATTTCGATTCTTTGATTCCCTGATTCAATGTGATAATACTTATATGCTGATTTCCGGTTATTTTCTCTATTTTCACAACTTTTAAATTATCTCTTACCTTATTCTGTGATTGACCGTGTTATTTATTGATTCTTACTGCTTATTTCCTTCATTGAACTCTTTGTGTATTTACCCCTAATTACCTACCCCATACATAAGTTATTTGATTTCTTTCCTTAATTGTTTCTTGCTATGTACCGTTGGTGAACTAATCCCTTAATTAAGGGAAGACCCTACTAATTTTATTCTTAATTGAAACTGTAATTGTCCCTAATTACTGAACAATTGATTGTTTACCTTATTCCCATCTCTCATCTATTATATATACTCTCTTCTATTCTCACTACATACACGAGCACTAGTTCAGCAATTCTCTCTTACACTTAAAAGCTTTCTGCTCTTTCCACTTACTTGCTACTCAAACTGAACTAGCCGGCTGTAAGACAAGGCTAGTTATTGCACTACATTTTCTCTATATTCTGTGTCTACTCTCCTTAACTGGTATGTTCTGATTCAATTTTAAGTCCAAAACTCTATGTGTTCTATTACTGCTTTAATTCACTGATTTCCAGTCCTGTTCCTGTTTACTGTTTGGATGTTCAATATGTAACTAGCATGCCTAAATCACTGTTTCACTTAGCATGTAGGTATCTGTCCTGTCCAACTTGATTAACATGTCTAAGGATTTGCCTATTGCTTTCTCTAGCATGCTTGAATTTGACTTTGTTCCATGTATGTCAGCATGTTTGATTGTTTTCCTATTTGTTTATTTAGATTCTGGTACTAACCTGCTTGCTAAGTGATCTAATACCCCCAAGTAATTCTGGTTCTATACTTATTGTCCAGAATAATATGTTTCCACATGTCTGTTCTGTGATCCATGCCTTATTCTGTACTATTAGTTGTATTATTAATTCATTAATCCTATAAAAACTCTTGAAAAGTCTTCTGTGCTCCTGTTTTTAGGTTAATATGTTCTATGTGTCCTCAATACCCACAATCCCTGAGTGAAATCTGTGTTTGAATGGTATTGTTTAAACTGTTTGCTGATTTCTCATAAGTTCACACTGTTTTTTTTCATCAAAAAACTGTTTTACTACTAATCAAATTCCTATTTTTCATAAAACCTCTTTACTTAATTGAGTCTTTTTCAATACTGTTTTCATATCAAAACCCTTTTCAAAGCTATGTCAAGCACTCTCACTTTACTCCTAAGTCCCTAGGTTCTGCCCCTCTAGTGTGTGTACTGCCTTGGGATCCTTTTGAAAATCCTTAGAACTCTGGCACACTGGGGCTGGCTATTCCACACAACACTTACTCAATCCCTATTATGGAGAGTCTGGGTGTGAGCACTTCCCGGGATCCTTGAGGTCCTTAGGGAAATCTGACGCACTTGGACATGAAATTGGTTATGAAATCTTTGGCATTTTGAGACTACTGAAGGTTTGGGGTCATCAGATGTGTTTGGGCCTGCTTCAGTCTCCCTATAGTTTAACTTCTTTCCTTTTTACTTATGTAATTTATTCAGCCATTGGTCTGTAATAATTATTTGTAAACAGATACTTGGGTGGCTAGTGAAAATGGGGAGGGTAGCTGAATGATCCTGTTGATATTATTGGGTAGAAATCATGCTTTAGGCTTTACATTATGTGTATTTGCATTAGACTCCATGTCCTAGGACTAATGTGTTCATCCAAATCGTGTTAAACATTGCATTAGATATCCTGTTCCTAAGACTGCACATTTACTGCTTCAGTGTATCACATGTCATTAATCCATGTGTTTTAACGCTGTATTAGTTCATCACTTAGAGATCCTGCTCCTAGGTCAATGAATAGCTTCAACATAAAACTGTCACTCTTGTGTGCATTTAGAAATCATGTTCTAGGAATTCTGTTTGCATTCGCTTCAGTACGCCTAGTTTTTAACTAAGATAAGCAATTGACCATGAAAAGGTATAAAAATTGTCTCTCATATAGATGTTGTGCTTCTGAATAAAAACTGATACAAATTCCCTTTTTAAGTGTCGTCATCTAGAGCAGCATGTTGTAGGTTAAAACAACTTCTAAACTATTAAATTTGCCCTGTAATTGTGCTCGCATACAATCCCACGCCTAGGCAAGCCTTAGGTAATTAATTGCTATAAAATTTGAAACTGCTTTGATTGTGTTTACTGCTTAAAGGCTCACAGGTTTAAAAATCACTAAGTAAACTGATTAGGACCCTGTCGTTGAGTTTATGAAATATTGTTGCATATTCTTCTGCGTTGAGATCACTTAGATATCCTGTCTTAGGATCCTTTTTCTAATAAAACTGCCTTTGTCTATGTTTGAGACGTGCTGTTTATTTGCATTACGTGTGGAGGTGAATCTGAGCTTTTTTAACTGCTTCTGTCACTTATCTGCTAGTCCTAATTGTTCTTGCATGTCGTCTAGAATTTTCCCTTTTAAACACCTTAGAGTTTGTCTATAACTGCCCAGACTTAGAGGTCCTAAACTCCTCCAGGACCACAAGGAAGGGACGGGTAACAACACGCTTAGAGCTCGTTAAATAAAACCCGTTTAATAACCGCTAAGGGGTGGGATAATGGGTAGAAAAGGATATGATGACCTGTGCGCTAATGCAACGTGTATCCCTCATTGAGAAGTGATTACCGGGCACTGCACAGATGTGATCCTCTAGGATAAACAACTTAGGACCTCCCTTATCCTTTACATATGCGTGCTTACACTGCTAATTTGTTAAGACCCTTATTTGTTTACATATGTGTGCTTAGACTATCTACTTGCTTCTTGAATAATTCATAAAATAGGTTTGGCTGGGACCCACAATTGTGGACTTTGAGGGGTGCCTAACACCTTCCCCTTAAAGTAATTTCAAGCCCTTACCTAATCTCTGGTTGTGCAATTAGTGTTATAAATGACCCGTAGTAGGTTCCCTAACGCGCCTTAATTCGTTAGGTGGCGACTCTTCGAACTCCTTATACCCCTTTTCCCAAAAGGAAACGAGTTGTCCAAATAATGTCAAAAACCCTGACCAATCCGAAAGAAGAGGAAAAAGGGGGCGCGATAGGACATGCTTTATTCAGGTCTTTATAATCTACACACATTCTAAGTTTGTTTCCCTTCTTATGGAGTACTACTACGTTTGTAACCATTCGGGATATTTTACTTCCCTAATGGATCCTATTTCAAGAAGTTTGGTTACCTCGTCTTTGACGAAGGCATGCTTAACCTCAAACTGGGTCTTCTTTTTTGCTT
The DNA here is from genome assembly GCA_005239525.1 of Nicotiana knightiana. NCBI lineage: Eukaryota > Viridiplantae > Streptophyta > Magnoliopsida > Solanales > Solanaceae > Nicotiana > Nicotiana knightiana. The sequence continues at coordinate 31,889 of ML399011.1, read as the reverse complement.
CACTGGATGAAATTTTGGATCCAGGCTTAGTTTATGAGTGGTGATTTTCAGTGGGATCCCTGCCATATGAGATGTGACCAAGCAAAGAAATTTATATTAGTTTTAAGGAATTGAATAAGTTTTCCCTTGACCCCCTTTCCCAGTATACCTTTCATTCGGGCTGATGTTCGATCAGTGTGATTTGTTCCAGCTCTTCAACCGTCGACTTGATGGCGTCGGAACCATCAGGTACTATGAAGGATCAAGGGACCCCATAGTCATCATTCTAGTCAGTCCCCTGCTTCTCCGATTGAGTCGAAGCCGGTGTCTGTGGTTACTATTTGGCCTCCTATTTTCCCTTTGGATATGACCCATTTGTTGATGAGAGTGTCGATATTGGTATCACTTCGTCGACTGAAAATATTTCCTTGGCGACGTGTTGCTCCCCGTAAACCGTTTTAACTCCCTCTGGTGTCGGGAACTTCAGAGCCTGATGAAGGGTCGAGGGTACTGCCTTCATATTGTGGATCCATGACCTCCCGAACAAGGCGTTATATCTTATGTCGCCCTCGATCACATGGAATTTTGTCTCTTGGATGGTCCAAGCCACGTTCACAAGCAAAGTTATTTCGACTTTGGTGGTTTTGCATACCATGTTGAAGTCGTTAAGTACTCGGGTCACGGGCACAACTTGATCCTGTAGGTCAAGGTGTTCTACGACCCTCGATCGAATGATGTTGGTTGAGCTACCCGGATCAATCAAAAAATGTTTAACTTGAGTCTTATTCATAAGTATAGATATTACCAGTGCGTCGTTATGGGGTTGTAAGATCCCCTATGCATCCTCGTAACTGAAAGACAAGGTTCCTTCTGGTACATAATCCCAAGTTCTCTTCTCCCTCGTGATCGACACCATGGTGCGTTTAAATACTCGTTCTTGAGGAATATCGACCCCTCCAACAATCATATGAATCACGTGTTGTGGCTCTTCTTTCTCGTTCTGTCTGTTTGAATCTTTATTTCTGAAGTGGTTCTTAGCTCAATCGCTTAAGAATTCCCAAAGGTGACCCTCGTTGAACAACCGGGCTACTTCCTCACCTAGTTGTCTGCAGTCTTCTGTTCTATGGCTATGGGTGCCATGATACTTGCACATTTGGTTGGGATTTCTCTGGGCTGGATCAGTTTGCAGCAGTCGAGGCCATCTAGTATCTTTGATGTGTCTGATGGCTGGTACAATAGCTGATGTATCAACGTTGAAGTTATATTCTGACAGCCGTGGTACTTCCCTGGGCTCGACATTAATGTCGAAACCATTCTTGCTCATGAGCCCGCGAGAACTCTGACCTCGATCATTTCTCCTTTCACCTCGAATGGGGTTGCGTCCAGGTCCATTGTTTCTCCGATCTCCATTATATGTCATGTTTGATTGTGGTTCCCGGTTAATGTCCCTTTTGACTCTGTCGACGGGCATGATAGGATAAACGGACCCGGAAGGATCCCCCAGCTGGTCGTCTTCGACCATAATCTTCGATTGATTCTGATTATGCATATTGGCCCAGGTGACAGTTGGATATTCGATCAACTTCTGCTTTAACTGTTGTAAAGCCACCAAGCTTCATACGTTTAATCCTTGAGTGAATGCCTGAACGGCCCAATCATCGGCAACCGGTGGTAGATCCATTCGTTCCATTTGGAATCGAGACACGAAATCTCTCAGCATCTCGTTATCTTTCTCCTTTACTTTGAAGAGGTCCGATTTCCTAGTCTCGACCTTTATAGCTCCGACTTGTGCTTTAACGAAGGAATCTGCAAGCATGGCAAAAAAATCAATGGAGTTGGGTGGAAAATTATGGTACCATATCATCGCTCCCTTTGATAAGGTCTTCCCTAATTTCTTCAACAATACGGACTCGATCTCATCGTCCTCCAGATCATTCCCCTTAATCGCACATGTGTAAGAAGTGACATGCTCGTTAGGGTCGGTCGTTCCATTGTATTTGGGAATTTCTGGCATGAGGAACTTCTTGGAAATTAGTTTAGGAGCTCCACTCAGGGGAGAAGGGATTTTGCACGAACTTCTTCGAATCCAAACCCTTCAAAATCGGTGGTGCCCTCGGAATTTGATCAACCCTGGAGTTATATGTTTCCACCTTCTTGTCATTTGCTTCAATCTTCTTCTCTCTAGATTCAACTCGCTTTGCCAACTCCTCAAGCATCTTCATGATAGCGGGATGTGATGACCCAAGGGGTCATTTTATGAACTCATACTCCGTTCTAGGCTTGAATTGGCGAAAGTTAGAAATTTGGCGATTTTGGTCGAAAGTGGAAAATTAGGTATCGGGGTTGGAATGAAATTCCGGAAGTTGGAGTAGGTTCGTAGTTTCATTTGTGATGTGTGTGCAAAATTTGAGGTTATTCGGACGTGGTTTGGTAGGTTTCGACGTCGTTAGCGAATTTTGGAAGTTTAGAAGTTCTTAGGCTTGAGTCCGAGGTTGATTTGGTGTTTTGGTGTTGTCTTGAGTGTTATAGAGGTTCGACTAAGTTTGAGTAGTGATATATTACTTATTTGAATTATTGGTTGAGGTCACGACGGTCTCGAGTGAGTTTCGGTGGGTTGTGTTGTGCTCGTTTTTCTTATGTTTTGACGTCGTTTCTTAAAGCATAAATGATATCATATTAAACAAATACGCTTTGGTTGCTGTTTTGGTTGAAGTATTAGACCCGTATCGTCATTACCGACCCGTAGCAAAAATAATCATCGAATTTGGACATCGTATGAGGATTTTATGATCATTTTACTAAGGTTGCCAGATTTTTTAGATTAATTACGAAATTGCCACTAACGGCTTATTTAAAAATCTGCACTATTTGCATATATTAAAACCTACATATCTCCTTCATTATAAGGTCAAATTGGATGATTCAAAAGCCTAAATTGACTATAATCTTACAAGGAATCCATTGGAGGCATAAAAAGTAAGTTTCAAGATCGTTTCGCATGAGAAACGAGGCAGAATAGCTGGTAAAAAAAAACAAGGGTTTGTTCATTATGGTTATATTTTGAGTTGGGGAGCTCGGATTTGAGCGATTTCGGAGGCTATTTGAACCATAGGGATTCGGGTAGGTGTTTTTACTCGTTTTTTGTTATGTTTCATGAATCCATCTTCATTTTTGTGATTTGATTGATGATTTTAAAGTAATGAGTTAGGGCTTGAGTTTTGGAGAGTTTTAGGTAGGGATTTGAGGGACCAAACGGAGTCCGATTTTTCTAAATTTTATATGGTTCGACTCGGAAGAGGATGAGGGTTTTGATTATGCTATTTTTTACTGATTTCGAGATGTGGGCCCGCGGGTCAGATTTTGGCCGATTTTGGATTTTTTGCATATTTTGTAGTTTTTATTGTGGAATTCGATTCGTTAGCCTATGTTGATGGTATTAATATGATTATGATTAGATTTGAGCAGGTTAGAGCAAGAGTCTAAAGGATAAGTTGTAATTGAGCAGTGAGTGGTCTGCGAATCTGAGGTAACTGCTTGGTTTAACCTTGACTTGAGGGAATATGAATCCCCAACTTAATTGCTATGTGAATTGTGTGGTGTATAGGTGAGGTGACGAGTATCTATGCATCAGAAAATTGTCCGTTAAGCATGATCGCTTCCCCATTTCCCATTTATTTGATTCGTAGCTTTATTGTTTTATGTTCATTGATGTTTCTATGACTACTTGGCTTGGTTAACTTCTTGTTAAGTATTATTTCCATTATTTTGGAAAGTGTTAGTTATTTCCTTGGTTTCTTTGTAGTATATAAAGGTTGAGCGGGTTGATATTGTTTTACGAGATGTTCATATTCCTGTTGGTTTCATTTTGAGATGATATTGGTGAAGTTTATGAGAAAGTACAGTTTCTTGTTTATAATTGTTGAGATGAAAATGTTGTGAAAGGCTTGGCCTGAATTGTTAAATTCTTTATAAATAAAGTGATATGATATGTCTGGTGGGAGCGGGTTGCACGCTGCAACAAAGAGTAATAAGGGTGGACAGGTGGGATCAGGTTGCACGCCGCAACAAGAGAAATAAGGGTGATATATATATATAGGGAGGAGCAATAAGGATGGACAGGTGGGAGCGGGTTGCACGCCGCAACAAGGAGCAGTAAGGGAGGACACTTATATATTACTGATTTTCAAAAAAAAAAAGGAATTGAAAGCTTATGTTTTACTCTACTATTTCTCACATTTTTTGCACTACTCTTATTTTAAAGTCAAAGATTGGAAATTTAGAAACTTACGTGAGAATTGGTTATAGCTGAGACCTGGAAAAGGTGACCGAGTTATTATTATTGTTGCTACAGTTATTGTTTGTTTGTTTTAGAATTTCCTTCTTGCTTTATTTTATATTGTTCACATGTTATATTGTTAATGCCCCGCCGTAGCCTCGTCACTACTTCGTCGAGGTTAGGCTCGGCACTTACTCAGTACATGGGGTCGGTTGTACTGATATTTTACTCTGCACTCTTTTGTGCAAATCCAGGTACCGTCCCGCGTTAGAGACTTTAGTAGCGGTCATTCATCATTTGGGGACACGAGGTATATCTGCCGACTTTCACAGATTCCTGGAGTCTTCTCCTAGTTTTATAGAGACTGTTTTATTTCACCCAAAACAGATATATTATTTCTTTCAGCCCATTATTTGTAGTATTCTTAGAAGTTCGTGAATTGTGACACCAGACCCTGGGGTAGTCTTAGAGTTATATATATATATTTAGTTCGTGGCTCGGTATATTTATTCGTATATCATTTCTTATATATGAAGTTATTAGTTGGAAATCATTAGATTTAATTTACTTTAAATTGTCTTATTGTGTTTATTAAATATCCAAAGGAAAATAGCTAATCGAGTTCTAACATTGGCTTTTCCTAGAAAGTGTGGTGTTAGGCGCCATCAAGATCCCTAAGGTTGGGAATTTGGGTTGTGACAAGTTGGTATCAGAGCACTAGGTTGTTTAGGTCTCACAATTCACGAACAAGCTTAATAGAGTCTGAAGGATCGGTACGAAGATGTCTGTACTTATCTCTCAGAGGCTATGAAGTTAGAAACAATTTCACTTCTATTCTACTCTATCGTGCGAATTTATTCTACCATTGATGATTGAATATTTGCCTCCATTGTGCCAGCCCTAACTTGAATAATCTGATTTATGAATAGATCAAATAAAGCGGCTCATCAGGCGATGTGAATGGAAGTGAAGCAAGAATGCAGTGCAGTATCTGGAAGAGAGGAGGGGAAAAACAAATTCAGGATCAGTAGTCCAGATTAATGCAAACAAAATAAATATGGGAAGGGTAACCAAAGTCAGGGTCAGTAATCCAGATTGGTGCATACATAAAAAAACGAGATTTCCACAGATGAGCTTATAGATTCTAGATCACTCAAATTGGTGCATACTGAATCACTCAAGCTTGGTGTATCAAATTTGCACACAACTGAGGCTATAAAGTTGTTCCTTGAAAGAATATTTCCACAGATGAGCTTATAGATTCTAGACACCCCATGATTTGCATGATCAAATGAGCCAGGGTCCGACTTTCCTGACATGATACCTGGAGCTTTAGACTGAGCATTTAAACTATGAGAACTACCTTTATTCATGGCTTGTATGAACATAAATAACTTTTGTAGACCATCACCAAGACGGCTCTCAAAGAAGGATGGATACCTGAAAAGGAGCAATTCAACAATTAACATAAAACCATTGTATCCAGAATAATTCTATATTCTGGCAATACAAAGAGCGTACTTCTCATTCATGTTCATCAACAAATGATGAGCCAGCTTTTAGTTCACCTCCTGAAGACCTATTTCAAGAGATATCAAAAAGGGAACACAAGTAATAAGATGGAAAAGACCTTGACGCAATACAACTTCCACAATTTGTTTGAACAAATTCAAAGGTAGATCAGAATAGGAATCTACCCTATAATTCGAATAGGTGAAAAGATCTATCTATAACATTGAGAATAACTGCTCCATGCTTCAGAAAATAGCATTACATAGAATTTCCAAAATACTGAGGATTGATATGGGGAAATGTAACACCAACAGTGAACAAACCAACTCTTAGACAAAATATCCTATAAGTGGGAGTGATTTCAATACATACGAGCGGCTTAGCGAATCAGTTTTTACAGGAAAATAAATATGAAAAATTAGGAAATTACCTTAAGAGCAGACTAACGCACTTTTTCATTCACATCCAAGGATCTTTCTAAGATTTTAGCCCAATACAATTGAGCTATTCCCCTACAAATATTGGTATCATCATCCCCTGTCCTCTCACAAATCTCGACAACACGCAAAGTGTCTACTACCGGACAAGAGATGAAGCCCCAATGACAACTACGATTAGGGGAAGAGACAGAAGCAGAGCTCAGTCTAAAGCTCGAACATCAACACCTATTGTACAGTGTCAAATGGATCTAGACGCGGAGGTTATAGCTTAGTCGGTACATGTTGGACTAGTCCAGATTCCATAAGGATTCATAGCTACTCCAGTATTGCATAACAAGGGAATAGTTGAAAGCAACGGGGTTGATTTCGTTGTGTTTCATATGACGGATTCCACCAAAAGGTGGTGGGAAGATTATGTAATTACTAGACCAGTTGTGGCTCTAACTGAAGATGCGGACGTAATGAGAGATCACCCAGTGAATCATGTAGGGGTGCAACGGACCTTGGCATCTGGTTGATTTATATGAGCTATGTAGTTTAACATTGTGTATAATCAAACATTGTAACCATTGACTTCGTTCCAAGTGAGGAAGTCCACCGTCAAGGAATAGATTGCGGGGTCATGTGTTAAATAGGTTTTGGCTTGGAATGTATAAGGCCTGAGATTTTGCAAGAGATAAAGTTGGGACTTGCGCTATGTACGCCTCCTTAATAACCCTATACCTCAGTACCAAAGGATTTATATAGCCAACTTTAAATCTATAGAAGGTCTACTCAGCGTGGAAGTCACGGTTGCAGATTTTGGGGTGCTCCAGAGGGAGTACAGTGGTTGGCGAGCTTCTAGACTATATGGTTCGTGCCAAAGAATTATATGTATAGAACCTTACCTTTGGTATCATTGTGCATCAATAAGGATAAAAGTTACCCCAAATAATAACGAAGAGAATATGGATAAATGGGGTAGCTTAGCAGTATTGAGTCAGCATAGTAAAAGAAGAAATGGGTCGCCGTTATTTGTAGCAAGCCTATGAAGAGGACGACCATCCAATGCAACACCAACTACTTGACTCAGTTCTCATAAATGTTATTGAAAGAGTTTGTTTCTCGAACTCTCCATAATACGTGGAACATAGGGTTTGAACGATTGCGTCAGATCACCATGACGATGTCAGGACATGCCATCAGGTTTGATAAGTTAGCCCATCATACTCCTCCTTCAGTTCATATAGCCATAGGGTGAGTCCCCAGACTCATTAAAGGACTCGATTATGATTGTAAAAATTTTGTACGACTCAGGGCAAGTTGATACTTCATTTCGGCTAGTGATAGAAATTACTTAGATGTTAGAATGTGTTCGGGATGAGGAAAAAAGGAAGCTAAGGATACTAATATGTCTCTAGGTTCTAAAAGATTCAGTGGATTTTTCTTTGCAACAACAAATTATTTCGGCAGGGGCTCGGGAAACCGACTAGCCCAGTCTGTATATCTGATCACTCGGGGTGCTTCAATGAGTTCTTTTAATGCACCACCGCTACGAGATTCCTACTACGGTTATTCCAAGTTATTTGGTATAAACTCGATATGAGCAGGCAAATCATTTCATCAGAGCACTCAGGCTACGTGCCCCATTTCAGTTACAACTCAACTTACATGACCAGCTAGGGAAAAAGGGGTTGGAGGTGGAGTTCAGATTCCTAGAGGTAGAGACCCAGCCTGTTGATATATTTTCTTTGGTATGGCTGAGGTCGTTATATCAAATGGTGCCATTACAAGAACAATCTCTAGTTATTATAAAGTGATAATTTCCTTAACTTTCTTTGATTATGAGTATCTAGAAAAGTCCTCCTAATATGCTCCACTCTCGGGTGAGCTTCGTAACTCTAAAATCTACTTATGTGAATACTTGTATTGAGAAATTCTATGGAGATAGCTATGTCTATCATTACGTGTTGTAATTTTGTTTAACGAAAAATAGTTAAAAGAAGAAAATGGAATGTTTAGATTGGCACGATATGCATATAACTTGTGATTCAGAATTGAGGGCGAGATCCTCACATTTTAATATGATTTGCTATGTTTAAATCGGGCTACGACCCGCGGTGGAAGTTATGTACGGACAAGATCCTTATGATAAAAAATTCTTGTGTTTAAATTCACCATTGTGAAATTAAAATTTGTAGTATAGTATAATATGGAGTCATTCTTGTTAGTTTATTCGAAAATTTTTGTATAAAAATTATCTGTGCATAATTTTCCAAATTCATGCTATAATTATTGAGCTTTAACCTACAAGGTAGGTGCCCGTCCATGTGGCGTTAAATGAGACACGTTAATTCGGGTATATAATTACGAGGTCTTCAAGCATCGTATCTCGTTATCAGTATTGTGAAGGTTTGAAAGGAGATTATTGTTAACGTGAAGCTATTTGATAATTCTATAATTGGCTATGAATAACTATTATGAAAATAGAGGCAGTTAAGAGCTGGCCTAGACCCACTACAACCACGAAAATCAGGAGTTTCTTGGGTTTGTCGAGTTACTACCGTCATTTTGTGGAGGTTTTTTCATATATATCAGCCCCTATGACCAAATTGACTCTGAAAGCTTCCCTATTCAAATGGTCAGACGAGTGTGAGGCGAGATTTCAGAAGTTCAAGACAGCCTTGACTTCAACACCGGTGTTGGTGTTACCATCAAGTTCAGGTTCTTTCACGGTGTATTGTGATGCATCTCGTATTTGACTCGAAGCAGTTTGGGTTATTGTGGATAGGCTGACTAAATCAGCACATTTCATTCCAGTGGCAAGTACTTATACTTTGAAGCGGTTGGCAGAGATATATATTCGAGATATTTTTTGCCTTTGCAGTGTGCCCGCGTCTATCATTTATAATCGGGGTACGCAGTTTACTTCGCACTTTTGGAGGGCAGTTCAACATGAGTTGGGTACACGGGTTGAGTTGAGTACCACATTTCATCTTCAGACGGACGGACAGTCCGAGCATACTATTCAGATTTTAGAAGATATGATCCGCGCTTGTGTTATCGACTTTGGAGGTCCTTGGGATCAGTTCTTGCCGTTAGCGAAGTTTGCTTATAAAAAGTTATCAATTGAGTATTCAGGATGGCTCCGTACGAGGCATTATATGGTAGGCGGTGTAGATCGCTAGTTGGATGGTTTGAGCCGGGAGAGGCTCGGTTATTGATTACAGATTTAGTTCAGGAGGCCTTAGATAAGGTCAAATCATTCAGGAGAGACTTCGTGAAGCTCAGTCTAGGCAAAAGAGTTATGCCGATCGTAAGGTTCGTGATGTGGCATTCATGGTTGGAGAGAGAGTATTGCTTCGGGTATCACCCATGAAGGGTGTTATGAGGTTTGGGAAGAAGGGAAAGTTGAGCCCTAGGTATATCGGGCCATTTTAGATTCTTGATATGGTGGGGGAGGTATCATATAGACTTGTGTTGCCTCCAGGGTTATCCTCCGTTCATCCAGTATTCCATGTGTCCATGCTCCGAAAATATCATGGTGACACGTCCCACGTGTTAGATTTCAGCTCTGTCCAATTGGACTAAGACTTGACTTATGAGGAGGAGACGGTAGCCATTTTAGACCGGCGGGTTCGTCAGTTGAGGTTAAGAGTTATCCTTCAGTTCGAGAGCAGTGGAGAGGCCAGCCCGTTGAGGCAGCTACTTGGAGTCCGAGTCGGACATGCAGAGTAAATATCCACACTTGTTCGCCAATTCAGGTAATCTTCTATGTCTGTTCGAGGACGAACGTTTGTTTTAGATGTGGAGATTGTGATGATCCAAGGGGTCATTTTATTAACTAAGACTCTGTTCTAGGCTTGAATTGGCGAAAGTTAGAAATTTGGCGATTTTGGTCGACGGTGGAAAATTAGGTATCAGGGTAGGAATGAAATTCTGGAAGTTGGAGTAGGTTCGTAGTGTCATTTGTGATGTGTGTTCAAAATTTGAGGTCATTCGGACGTGCTTTGGTAGGTTTTGACGTCGTTAGCGAATTTTGGAAGTTTAGAAGTTCTTAGGCTTGAATCCGAGGTTGATTTGGTGTTTTGGTGTTGTCTTGAGTGTTCTGGAGGTTCGACTAAGTTCGAGTAGTGATATATGACTTAGTTGAATTATTGGTTGAGGTCTCGAGGGTCTCGAGTGAGTTTCGGATAGGTTTGGGTTGTGTTGTGCTCGTTTTTCTTATGTTTCGACGTCGTTTCTTCAAGCATAAATGATATCATATTAAACAAATAAGCTTTGGTTTCTGTTTTGGTTGAAGTATTAGACCCGTATCATCATTGCCGACCCATAGCAAAAAAGAATCATCGAATTTGGACATCGTACGAGGATTTTATGGTCATTTTACTAAGGTTGCCAGATTTTTCAAATTAATTACGAAATTGCCACTGACGACGTAGTTAAAAATCTGCACTATTTGCAAATATTAAAACCTACATATCTCCTTCATTATAAGGTCAAATTGGGTGATTCAAAAGCCTAAATTGACTATAATTTCACAAAGAATCCATTGGAGGCATAAAAAGAGAGTTTTGAGATCGTTTGGAATAAGAAACGAGGCAGAATAGCTGGCAAAAAAAAAGGGTTTGTTCATTCGGTCATATTTTGGGTTGGAGAGCTCGGATTTGAGCAATTTTGGAGGCGATTTCACCATAGGGATTAAGGTAAGTGTTATTTACTCACTTTTGGTTATGTTTCATGAATCCATCTTCATTTTTGTGATTTGATTGATGATTTTAAAGTGAAATTGAGGGAGTTAGGGCTTGAGTTTTGGAGAGTTTTAGGTAAGGATTTGAGGGACCGAACGAAGTCCGATTTTGATAAATTTTATATAGTTAGACTCGGGAGAGGATGATGATTTTGATTCTTCCATTTTTGACTGATTTTGAGATGTGGGTCCGAGGGTCGAATTTTAGCCGATTTTGGTTTTTGACATCTTTTGTAGTTTTTATTGTGGAATTCGATTCGTTAGCCTATGTTGATGGTATTAATATGATTATGATTAGATTCGAGCGGGTTAGAGCAAGACTCTAAAGAAAAAGCTGCAATTGAGCAGTGAGTGGCCTGCGAATCTGAGGTAAGTGCTTGGTTTAACCTTGACTTGAGGGAATATGAATCTCCAACTTAATTGCTATGTGAATTTGCATGTGTGTGGTGTATAGGTGAGGTGACGTATATCTATGCACCACCAAATTGTCTGTTAAGCATGACCCCTTCCCCGTTTCCCATTTATTTTATTCATGCCTTAGTTGTTTTATGTTCATTGATGTTTCTATGACTACTTGGCTTAGTTAACTTGTTGTTAAGTCTTGTTTCCATTATTTTGGAAAGTGTTGGTTGTTTCCTTGGTTTCTTTGTAGTATATAAAGGTTGAGCGGGTTGACATTTTTTTTACGAGATGTTCATATTTATTGGTTTCATTTTGAGATGATATTGGTGAAGTTTATGAGAAAATACAGTTTCTTGTTTATAATTGTTGAGATGAAAAATTTGTGAAAGGCTTGGCCTGAATTGTGAAATTCTTTATAAATAAAGTGATATGATATGTCTGGTGGGAGTGGGTTGCACGCCTCAATAAGGAGTAATAAGAGTGGACATGTGGGATCGGGTTGCACGCCGCAACAAGAGCAATAAGGGTGATATATATATAGGGAGGAGCAATAAGGGTGGACAGGTGGGACTGGGTTGCACGCCGCAACAAGGATCAATAAGGGAGGACACTTATATTTTACTGATTTTCAAAAATAAAACAATGACTTGAAAGCTTACTGTTTTACTCTACTATTTCTCACATTTTGCACTACTCTTATTTTAAAGTCAAAGATTGAAAATTTGGAAACTTACGTGAGAATTGGTTATAGCTGAGACCTGGAAAAGGTGACTGAGTTATTATTATTGTTGCTACAGTTATTGTTTGTTTGTTTTAAAATTTTCTTCTTGCTTTATTTTATATTGTTCATAGGTTATATTGTTAATGCTCCACCGTAGCCTCGTCACTACTTCGTCGAGGTTAGGCTCGGCACTTACTCAGTACATGGGGTCGGTTGTACTGATACTACACTCTGCACTCTTTTGTGCAGATCCAGGTACCGTCCAGTGTTAGAGACTTTAGTAGCGGTCATTCATCATTTGGAGACACGAGGTATATCTACCGGCGTTCGCAGATTCCTGGAGTCTTATCCTAGTTTTATAGAGACTGTTTTATTTCACCCAAAACAGATATATTATTTCTTTCAGCCCATTATTTGTAGTATTCTTAGAAGTTCGTGAATTGTGACACCAGGCCCTGGGGTAGTCTTAGAGTTATAGATATATTTAATTCGTGGCTCGGTTTATTTATTCATTTATCATTTCTTATATATGAAGTTATTATTTGGAAATCATTAGATTTAATTTACTTTAAATTGTCTTATTTTGTTTAATTAAATATCCAAAGGAAAATAGCTAATCGAGTTCGAACATTGGCTTGCCTAGCAAGTGTGGTGTTAGGCGCCATCACGATCCCTAAGGTTGGGAATTTGGGTCGTGGCACGGGATCGGTCCTTATTCATTTCCATTTGATCTTCTTGACATCGATTTAGCCCTATGAACAACTTCCTGCGATGGCTCGGGCTGGGGCTCGACCCATCTCAGTGCATGGTTCTAGTTCTGGAGTTGAGCTATTGCAGCTTGTTGAGCCTGCAATATTTCGAATATCACTCGAAATCTGATCCTGCATTCTTCCCCGCCCTGTGTGTTATGACCGGCTGATCGAACGTCTCTCCGGACGCTATTCTCGGGGTCGATGGCTAGGTTTGCATTAATGGCAACATGGGAGCTGAAATCGATTGGGTCTACGGCCGGGACTCCATCGAGGTCAACTGGAGGTACTTCGTTCCCTGGGGCAGCTATGTTGTCGTTCTCGGCGTGAAAATCAAGGCCATTGTCTATGTGTGTCGGTGTTGCTTGAGAGTTCGACATGTTGATCCTGGAATAAAAGATACTCACAAGAACAAGTGTAAAATAGTATGTATTACGTGATTTCACTTGGCACAAACTGAGAAATTATGTAAATTGATATTGAAATTGACTGTAAAGAAAAATAAAAGCAAACCAAATGAGACGTGCAGCTTTGGACCTCGAGACAAGTTACCCTCGAACCAAATGGATGAGAAAAATAAAATATGAACAAAGTAATAGGGTATTGAGAGCTTAAAGAAAAGTATAGTATATTACTTTGAATTGCGTGAATTTAATGCCTTTACAAATAATTAGATCCCTTTTATATAGTAAGGGAGTCCTACTTATGGTACAATTCTAAATACAGTAAGAAATTCCATGATTGACTGATTAATCGGCCTCATCTTTATACGTGCCGAGATTTCCGCCGTGATCCTGGCTCGATTACGGATATTTCGGCTTACCATTATTTGACTAGGTAAACTTGCATCGGTCTTGCTCGATCTTTGTTTTTCTTGGTTTCGATATTGGCCGATCTCGACCATGGTCGGTCTCTGAATTACAGACTCAACAATCTAACTCCGCATTGAGGCTCGATATAACAAGAGGCCGAACCATGGTCTATCATGATCCAACCTCGATTAGTCATAAGAAGGACAATCGCGTTCTGACCGTATACAATCATATCTATTCATGGGCATTTTCCAGCAATTCATTTGATAATCTTTTCTGGAGGTCTTACGGAAATATGTTTAAATGCCAAGCAAAATATGAGATCAAAGTAATTCGAGTTTTGTAATATCCGGCTGCTCATACTAGAAAAACTTACTTTTTTCGTCAACTTAAAACGTTTTAATTTACATGGGAATGGAGAGAAGGTAGATATAGATTTAGGGGTGTTTTTAGATTACTTTGCTAACAAGGAGGGGTAAATTTAGACCGACCATATAAGAGAATATAAATATAGACTATTTACAATGTACATTGATATACATGTGATACACATTTTATACAAATATAATATATATGTGATGCATATTAATACATAATGTGATATACATATCATCTTTTTCCATGTTGATCTTCTTCTTTGAATTTTCAATCCAAACTAACTCAAAACTCAACCAAATCATCCCAAAACTGAGATTTAAACTCCTTAAGATGTATTTAATCTATTCCAACAACACACTCAAAAGAAAGTAAAAATTTGATTTTTTTTCTTTTGCCACAAATAACTAATTGACTAATATTAGTAATATTTCGTAAATTGGCTGATTTTTGTACTACCTTTCTTCTGAACTAAACTGACATAATTGGTAATTTCCCTTGAAATTTGGAATTGGATGAGTATCTAATGGTGGGCTTTCTCTACCAGATATGGGCCAAGCCTAAGGGACTCGAATACATTGAGCCATGCGATCTTCATCATTGATATTATCCAACCCATAGCCTGGAAAAAGCCCAGTCCATTACTCATCCTCAACGAAATGAGCAAGGTTTAGATGGGAAAGGATTTCTTGTTTCCGACCGAATTAAGACGGAAAAGGGAGTCTTAGAGCAACGGTAAAGTTATTTTTGTGTGACCTATAATTTACAGGTTTGAGCCATAGAAGTAGCTAGTCAGCTACCAATGCTTGCATTAGAATAGGCTATCTACGTTATACCCTTAGTTGCAGCCCTTCCCTAAACTGAATCAAGAAGGATTGTCCTGCAAAAAATAAAAAACGTTTACAGAGTGTTTCTTCATCTGATAAATTATTTTTAAAGAATATTTACATAAATAGCCGGTCATATTTATTGTTTACTTTTTCTAGTCATATACATAGATTATACATTCATTATACATAATTATACACATATAATTCATAAATTATGTATACATTATACCTCCACTGGCTATTTTTAATTCGGAAAAAGCCTAAATGCCACTTAACTTTCAGAAATGGTCTATCCATGCTATCCGTTAAAAAAATGCTCATTTCATGCCACTGCCGTTACACCTTTGGCTCACCTATGCCACTCTAAAAAAAATAAAATTGTGTCGTTAGTTCAATAATGGCATAGGTGAGCCAAAGGTGTAACGGCAGTGGCATGCAATTAACATTTTTTTAACGAATGACATGGATAGACCATTTCTGAAAGTTAAGTGATATTTTAGGCCTTTTCTGTTTTTAATTTAAGCGATTGTGTAAGCTGCTATTTAGGTTAATTCCCAGTATTTGTTGGGCGTAAAAGTAAGTGATCCATGTTAGTCCAACAAGGTGTAAAATATGATATGAGAATTGTGTTTGGTGCTATTTGGAATATTATAATGGAGTTTTGGAATTTGGATACAAAATTATTTTAACCAAAGAAGAAAAAGAAAAAAGAGGACAGAATGTTTCACTCACATGGCTCAGCCTGTCCCTTCATACTGCCTCTTAATGCCTGCCCCATCCATTTTGCTAAAGTTTCTTCACTTTTGGTCATATCAATTATTTTTCTTTAACTTTTTGACATTTTTCATCCTTCTTGATTAGGTGTGGCAAAGGCAAACCGGATGGTCGAGTATGGACGAATCGAAAATGGATAATACATAAACTTATAAATTATTTGATTTGACTTATATTTAATATGGATAGAAAACGAATAATCGGTGGATAATATGGATATCACTTTTGAAAATTTTCTAGCCTTCTAAACTTAAGAAATCCCTAATTTGTGTATTAAAGTCAAACTCATTGATTATCTATTAATTGTTTATTTTTAAGTGGATAATATGGTTCTTATTCATATTTGACCCATATTTAAAATGTTCATTATCCAACCCATTTTTTAGTGAATAATATAGATGGATAACTATTTTTCTTATCCATTTTGCTACCACTTTTCTTAATTGATTTTTTTTTAAAATGTATTTCTAAAATTTTTATCATTAGTACCGTTTTTCTTTACATGTTTAATCTTTCATTTGAGCGAGCAAAGTAAAATTCTTATTATTAAGCAAATGCTAGTTAAGCATTATTGTTGTGTATAAGCAAAGGGAATAAAAACTTTAACATAATTAGAGTGAGATTAGGGATAGGCCTCGGGCCACCTCACTTTTTCAAGGGGCTTTTGCATCCGTACTCACTTTTTGTGCCACATTTTAATTTATACTCGCTTTGTAAAAAAAATTATATCCATACCCGCTTTTGCGCATAACTTCAGCATGCGGGGCTGAAGTAGCAAAGGCAATCACACAAACTTCAGCATTCTAGTAGACGGGCTTGAAGTTCCCCCAGTTACTTCAGCTGGGGGTTCTTGTCTTTATAAATGGGGAACTTCAGCATACGGGGCTGAAGTTCCCCAGTTATAAAGATAAAAACTTCAGCATACGGGCTGAAGTTCCCCCCGGTTACACTTGGGAACTTCAGCTCTAGAGCTGAAGTTTGTCTTTTGTAAATGGGGAACTTCAGGATATGGGGCTGAAGTTCCCAAGTTATAAAGACAACAATTTCAGCATACGGGGCTGAAGTTCCCCAGTTTACAAAGACAAAACTTCAGCTCTAGAGCTGAAGTTTTCTAGAGCTGAAGTTTTGTCTTTGTAACTGGGGAACTTCAGCCCCATATGCTGAAGTTGTTATCTTTATAACTTGGGAACTAGAGCTGAAGTTCGTAACTGGGAAACTTCAGCTTTAGAGTTGAAGTTTTATCTTTGTAACTGGGGAACTTCAGCCCCGTATGCTGAAGTTTTGTCTTTATAACTGGCGAACTTCAGCTCAGCCAGGAAAAGGGGAGCTGAAGTTATTTAAAAAGTGGGTACAAGTTAAAAGTTTTAAAAAAAACAGGTATAAATTAAATGGGGGCGACCAAATAATATACCCCGCACAATTTTTACTTTTTCAAGCAGCTTTTTGCCGGTGGAAAGCAAATTAATTAGAGAATAAATTCTAGTTGGATGGATGACATAATTCTAGTAAGCATCAGAATTCAGAAGTCTCTTCTAGAAAAATGATACCAAAAAAAGTGTACACTTGACATTCCGAAATGCCAATTACAAAATAACAACTCTTTTTTCCCCCTAGGAAATAAGAAAAGAAAAAATATATCTTTCAATTGGTTTACACTTCGACACGTTAGAGAAAGTGATAGAAGCGGAATTTTCACTGAGAAAATACAAAAAAGAAAAAATTAACGTGCAAAATACCTTAGAGAATTCTATCATCTAATATATATATATATATATAGAGAGAGAGAGAGAGAGTGTTTTGCGCGTGTATCCATATCAATGAATATATTACTTCTTAATAAATCATATAAATACTATTAAATAATATGTTTGCATTAAAAATATGTAAGTTCCTAAAAATGATGAATACTGATCCTATGTAGCTCGTTTAATAAATAAGGAAGAATGACTTATTGTGACTTTAGGTGTTCCGCCAATGATCGAAGTTATCCGATTATCTTTTTTCTTTCTCATTTCCTCCTTCTTTCTCTCTATTTCCAATTTTTCCTTATTTATTTTGATAGTTGAGTATTGATGTTTGGCTATAATTTCATATTTTAGTACATTACTTACCTTATATTTTAGATGCTTTAATGCTCAAATATATCATATTTGCGCTTAATTGAGTCTATTTTATGTGTAGGTATATTGGATGAAATTGCAGCAAGGTGAATATTTAAAGTGCAAATCATGCTCGAAAACAATAGGAAAGAAGAAAGAAAAATTGAGCAGAGGGAAAATGAAGCAGCAGGTGAAGCAAGCTCAGAGACTCGCGTTAGAGCAAGCGAGGCGAGCTCTTTAGCTCGCGTAGAAGCGCGCGAAGCGAGAGGTATGGCGAGGATGAGCGTGTGGAATGTCTCGCGCCACACAGTTTGAGGCGAGATGCATCTCGCATTTTACCTTGCGAGGCACGGTCCATAGCGAGCCTGATCCGGAGTTTGAAGGTTTATTTCGTCTCCTTGTTGGACTTGGACTTGGGATACGTCGTTTAGGTATTTTTCTACACATATAAATAAGCATTAAACATCACTTTTGAAGGAGTTTGCGACCTGAGGCAAGAATAGCTCGTGCAACAACTGTTGGGGGGAAACAATCGTCGATTTCTACATTCCTTCATCTTTACTCTGTAATTTATTTACGCAAAATAATTGAGAAATTGTTACTATGAGTATGAATAGCTAAATTTCTAATCTAGGGTTTTGATGGAACCTATTGGAGGATGATTTTCCTGTTACGTGTAATACAGATTTGCCGTAGCTTTTTCTCTATTTGTTCAACTACGTTTATATTGTGGTTGTTTGAAGATCTCTCAATCGACTGTGCTTATCTAGTGTGCATTACTCGGAAGAGAATGCATATTTAGGTAGTTGTTAAACAACATCACTCTTGGGATCAATACGGAAGGTTTTAATGTGGGATTAGGAATAACGAAATCTTGGTGCAATCCGAGTAAACCGTAACTTAGTGCAAGCTAGCGTAGTTCGGAAGAATTTGTCTAGTAAATTGTGGTAGTTGCTCGGGAGAGAATTACGATACTCATAGCGCTCATGATCGGTAGATAAAACTTAAGAAAATTTATAAGAAACGTAGCGTAAAGGATTCCTACAATAGGGGAAATCATAACCTTAGATTATTCCAAATCTTGTCTACAACCTGTTCGTAGTTAGTTATTAATTACTGCATTTTTATAACTAGATCTTTAGTAGTAAACATCCAATTTGTTATTTAACTATTTCTGAAGATTGATTGAGTGAATTTGTGCGAGTCTAGTAGTTGGGCTTAATAGGTTAATTCGCTGTGGGATTCAACTCCGAACTTGTTAACCGGAATATATTTGCAACGACCGCTTAGTCTTTTTTAGCGTGATCAAATTTTAGCATCGTTGCTAAGGAATTAACGGCGTTATTAATTGCAGCTAAAATAAGTGCTAGAATTCTTAGTGTAGTCAATTTTCTTCATTTTAAACTAAATACATTGAAATTCTAACGTTTGTAGTCGGGTGTTACAGGTGCATGTCTAGAAACTCCTCAAGTACTGGTGAATTGTTCGAAGCATTATCAGATCCTGAGAAAGTTTTCAAGGCACTGAATCGTGCAAACAAGAAGGACAAACAACAACAGAACTCAACAGAACGAATCGAACCAGACATGGATGACGTAATAGAAAATCCAAACAACAGAAATAATGTGAATGACCCGAACAATCAGGGTGTGACGCCTCTTGTGCCAGAAGTAGCCTTGTATGATTGGCCACAACCCACCACTGAAAATCTGGCAACCGCGATTGCAGTCCCTCAGATACAAGTGGAATCATTTCAAATCACAAACAACATGATACATTTGTTGCAGAACAAGGGACTGTTATCAGGGTCGTACATTGAAGATCCTCAACAGCATCTGAAAATTTTTCTGTCGATATGTGTCACGCAAGGGCAACCAAATGTTACACCGAAAGCAATAAAGTTGTTGTTGTTTCCATTCTCGGTGACGGGAGAGGTCAGACTTGGCTCAATTCACTCCCCATAAACTCCATCACTACTTGGGAGGAATTAGTAAGGCAATTTTTGAACAAGTTCTATCCACCCAATAAGAATGCCAAACAAGTTGATGAGATATTGAGCTTCAGGTAGAGACCAACAGAAACACTACAAGAAACGTGGGAGAGGTTCAAAGGTATATTGGTTAAGTGTACACATCATGGCATTCCAGATCAAATGTTGGGGTAAAGGTTCTACATGGGATTGGCAGACAACTTGAAGGCCAATGTTGATGCTTCCGCGGTGGAGCATTTTTGAGCAAATCATTCAGAGAATGTAAGATCTTACTTGATAAAATGGCTCAAAACTCAGGATGGATGACAAGATACTCTACGATCACGCTAGTCGTTCACTCAGTGACTTTGGACCCAAACAACTCCATAGCCGAGAATATGGCCACTCTGATGATGCAAATGAGTATCCTCACCAAAAAGATCGATGAATCAGGCCAGAAGCAAAATGTACACATAGTTGGCGCGACAAATGGGGCTTATGTACACCATGCATTAACCAACCATATGTATTCTCGTGGAGTGCGGAAAGTGACAACCAGAACTATCAGGAAAATATGAACTATGTGGCCAACTATAGAGGACAGAGGCAAGGTGGTCAAAATTGGGGACAACAAAATCAGCAATATAGACCAGCACAACATCAGTACAATAATAGCAACAATCCTGGAGCTATGCGACCACAGGTTCAAGTTGTGCCTTATCAAAGGCAATAGGGATACAATCAGCAAAATCAACAGCCAGCTTATCAACAGCCTCAACAATAACAGATAGTGTGACAAGATGATGGGTTGTTTGAAATTAAAGAAATGTTGCAACAACTCATTGGGGCCAGCGGGAAAATGGAAGAAAAGGTCCACCAGATGCAAGAAAAGGTGCACCAAATGCATGAAAAGTTAGTATCGCACGACTCAGCTATCAAAGGCATTGAGATTCAACAAGGGCAGATATCGATGGCTCTGAATAATCTTCCCTAAGGGACGTTACGTGCAGACACCGATGTCAATCCAAAAGAGCAGGGCCCGAAGCAACTTATGGTAGTGAGGATAAGAAATGGTAGAGCCCTAGATCTAGAGCAAGAAATTGCTTGTGAAAACCGACCAACTGAACCACTTGTTCCAGTACCCATTGAGGTAGATGATTCAACAGGGTTAACTGAGATAACGATACAACATGCACAAGAGAGCACAAGCAAAGAAAAAGAGGTTGCGAAGGAGACTGAGGTAGTGCAAGAAATGACAGTAGAGGCAGTGTCTGAGCAGGATAAAACTCAAATCACAGGAAGGAAGCAACATCCAGCACCATTCCCATAGATATTGACCAAATATCAGAAGGATGAGTAGTATAAGAAATTCATGCAGATGTTGAAACAAATCCCGGTGAACATCCCACTGATTGGCTCCTTGAGGAAGATGCCTGGGTATGCCAAAATGATGAAGTATTTGATGTCTCGCAAGTTCGAATTCCAAGACTTGGACACTGTTACACTAACCCAGACCTGTAGTGATGTCGTGACAAGACCCATAGCTGAAAAGTTATCAGACGCAGGGAGTTTCACAATCCCATGCACAATAGGCAGTTATGCTTTTGCTAAAGCATTGTGTGATTTAGGGGCAAGTATAAACTTGATGCCCTTGGCTATCTACAAAAGGTTAGGCATTGGAAGAGCAAGACCAACATCCATGTTAATACAGCTAGCCGACCGGACAGTGAAGAGGCCATCAGGTATCCTTGATGATGTACTAGTGCAGGTTGGAAAGTTTGTGTTTCCAGCAGATTTTGTCATTCTGGACTGCTAGGTTAACGAGGAGATTCCCATAATTTTTGGAAGACCATTCTTGTCCACTGGGAGAGCTCTAAATGATTGTGAAACTAGAGAGATAAAAATGAGACTAAACGATGAAGAGATAACGTTCAATGTGCAGAAGTCTATGTGGCGGCCAATTGAATTTTCTAACTGCTCTCTGATAGAAGCTGTGGATGTAATTTTGAAGGAGGAAGACGAGGCTCTGAATGCTAAAAACCCCCTAGCAGCCTATTTCAAGAACTTAGAAGAAGTAAATGGAGAGGACTTGGCGGAGTAGGTGCTGGCTCTTGAAGGCCGAGAGTTCTGGAAAAGAGAGCTCGAATTTGAGTCTTTTCACTTAGATGAAAGAAAGACTCCTCCAGCTAAGCCATCAATCGAAGAGCCATCATAGTTGGAACTGAAACCACTACCACCTCACCTCAGATATGCTTTCTTAGGACCTAACTTAACTTTAACTATTATTATCTCATCTGGTTTGTAAGATGTGCAGGCAAAACAACTTTTACAGGTATTAATAGAGTGCAAAACTGCAACTGGTTGGACCATTGCAAACATTAAGGGTATTAGCCCGACCTTCTGTATGCATAATATTTTACTGGAAGATAGCCAAAAACCTTCTAGAGAACATCAAAGAAGGTTGAACCCCAACATGAAAGAAGTTGTGAAAAAGGAGGTGATTAAGTGGTTAGATGCGGGAATCATTTTCCCCATCTCCGACGGCAACTGGATTAGTCCAGTTCAATGTGTGCCAAAGAAAGGTGGAATGATTATTGTGCAAAACGAGAACAACAAGCTTATCTCAACAAGAATAGTCACGGGATGGAGAATTTGTATGGACTGCAAAAGATTGAACAAGGCCACCCAAAAAGACCATTTTCCTCTGCCGTTCATTGATCAGATGTTAGATATATTGGCTGGGAGGTCCCAATTCTGCTTTCTGGATGGATACTCGTGGTATAATCAAATCTCTATTGCCCCGGAAGATAGAGAGAAAACGTCATTTACCTGTCCATATGGCATCTACGCTTTTGAGATAATGTCGTTCAGCCTATGCAATGCACCCGCCACATTTCAAAGGTGCATGATGGCCATATTCACAGATATGGTAGAATAGATAATGGAAGTCTTCATGGATGATTTCTCAATGGTGGGAGACTCGTTCGATGACTTCCTTAAGAATATGAAAAGAGTGCTGAAAAATGTGTGGAGACTAATCTGGTGCTCAACTGGAAAAGTGTCATTTCATGGTACAGGAAGGTATAGTCTTGGGGAACCTAGTGTCAAGTAAGGGCATTGAGGTGGATCGTGCAAAGGTTGATGTGATAGAAAAGTTACCACCACACACGTCCGTCAAATCAATAAGAAGTTTCCTTGGCCACGCCGGTTTTTACAGAAGGTTTATAAAAGATTCTCTAAAATTGCTAACCCCGTGTGTAAACTTCTTGAAAAAGACCACCCTTTTGTGTAGTCTGATGACTGCAGGGTAGCGTTTGAGGAGTTGAAGAAGAAACGGGTGACTAAACAAATCATAGTGGCCCCCGGCTGGGGTCAACCTTTCGAGCTGATGTGCGATGCAAGCGACTATGCTGTGGGAGCAGTTCTTGGGTAGAGAAAAGATAAAGTTATGCATCCGATCTACTATGCAAGTAGAACCTTGAGCGACGCCCAACTGAATTACACAGTGACAAAGAAAGAGATAATAGTTTTAGTGTTCGCATTTGATAAATTTAGGTCATACCTGATAGGCTCAAAGGTAATTATTTACACTGACCATGCTGCCCTCAGGTACCTAATTGACAAAAAAGGAGTCAAAGTCGCGCCTAATTCGATGGGTGGTACTGCTACAAGAGTTCGACTTGGAAATCCGGGTCCGAAAGGGAAGAGAAAACCAAGTTGCTAATCATTTGTCCAGGCTTGAACGAGCGGAAAAGAAGGTTGAGGTGGAGGAGATCATGGAGACTTTCCCAGATGAACAACTTTTAGCAACGAGCCTCGAGGCTACACCATGGTATGCAGATATTGTAAATTACGTGGCAAACGGTATTGTACCCTATGACTTGTCTTTTGTGCAAAAGAAAAAGTTTTTTCATGATTGTCGCATGTATTTCTCGGATGAACCATATTTGTTTAGGATTTGTCTTAATAACATGATCCAAAAATGCATTCCCGAGATAGATCAATCTTTTATTTTGTAGGCATGTCATGCTTCACCGTATGGAGGACATTTTGGAGGTGTAAGGACAGTTGCTAAAGTGTTGGAGTCAGGTTTTTATTGGCCGACATCGTTTAAAGATGCACACTTCTGGGTAAAAAGTTGTGATGAGTGCCAACGGGCGGGGAATATTTCCTGTCGACATGAGATGCCCATGAACCCAATTCAAGAGGTGGAAGTATTTGATGTATGGGGAATCGATTTTATGGGACCATTTGTCAGTTCGTATAATAACAAGTACATGTACATACTTGTAGCAGTGGACTATGTCTCGAAACGGGTAGAAGTTGTGGTACTTCCAACAAATGATGCGAAGGTAGTTATTGGTTTCTTGAGAAAAAATATCTTCACCAAATTTGGCACTCCAAGAGCTATCATCAGTGATGGGGACACCCACTTCTGCAACCGAGCCTTTGCAAATTTGTTGGAGAAATATGGCGTTCGCCATAAAGTTGCTACTCCGTATCACCCAAAAACAAGTGGGCACTAAGGTGTCAAACAAATTCTACTCGGACTGATTGGGCGAGAAAATTGGATGATGCGCTATGGAGTTAACGCACTGCATTCAAAACTCTGATAGGTATGTCACCGTATAAACTGGTGTTTGGAAAGGTATGTCATTTACCGGTGGAGTTAGAGCATAAAGCCTTCTGGGCGTTACGACAATTAAATATGGACGTGGAGGCCGCTTGAACTAGTAGAGTCACAGAGCTGCTTGAACTTGACGAGTTTAGTTACCATGCTTTTGAGAATACTAGGTTATATAAGGAAAGAATGAAACTGGTGCATGACAAAAACATTCTTTGAGCGAAATTTTAAGTCGGGAGACGTGGTATTATTATTCAATTCGATATTGAGGTTGTTTCCGGGAAAATTAAAGTCAAGATGGTCAGGACCATTTCGTGTGCTAGAGATTCATCCCACCGGAGCCGTAGAGATTGCATCAGAAGATGGCTCTCGCAAGTTTAGATTCAATCACAGGTTGAAACATTACTTGAGCATGGATGAGACGAAAGTAGTATCGGTGACTCATTTGCAAGAGCCAAAAATGTTGAGCGAGCCTTAAGTTCGATTGCCTGCGTCATGCTGCGACGTTAAATCGGGCGCTTCTTGGGAGGCAAGCCATTATAATGTTGTATTCGTCATGCCATGACATTAACTAAGGTTCTCGTTGGGAGGCAACCCAATTCGTAGTTTATTTTTAGCGTAATTAGAATTTTTTTTCTTTTATAGGAACTAACATGCTTGTAGGCAATTTTGGCGGATCATGCACTGGACCTCGCGTCGCCAGGTCCCAAGCGAGCTTGGCCAGGCGGAAAGCCTCGGGTCGCCAGATCTATTTCTCGCGTGGGAGCTCGCCTCGCAATGGTTATAGAGAAGTGCATCTCGCGTACAGCCTCGCGTCGTACGCCGCACGCCCCACAGCTTGCGTTGGAGCTTGCTTCGCGCGGGGGAAAGCAAGCCAGTAGCCTCGCGTCGCTAGGTAAGTAATTTTTTTGGTTTTCTTTTAATTTCTTTTGTTTTGTTTCTTTTAACCCCCTCCCTTAAAACCAAAATTAAATGCCTCAAACACACTCATTCCTCACACAATTACGCCAAGAACACACTGTCAAAAAACAAAAACCCCTCCCTCACAAACCCTTTGAAGACACGCATTCTCTGCTCCTTCCTTCACTTGCAATCCCTCCTCCTAAATATCTAAGGTATGGTTTCTACCTCCATTTTTTGACAATTTCGAATGTCATTGGATAATAATGTTGGGGTTCTTCTTCATTGTAACAATGTGTTTGTGTGTCCCAAACCCATGAACCCCATAGGAATGGTGTTTTTATTGTGTGAAAAAGTGGTAGCAAGGAATTCCCAAGCCGATTTGGGAGGGTGAGGTAATCCCTCATCCCTACCAGCAATACCATGGCACTAGTGCATGCTAAGTGTTTGTTATAATGCCTTAAAGGCTTTCTTTGTCCCCATTGGAGCCTGAGTCTCCGGGATTATAAGACTAGTGCTATGTTTTCGTGCACCACTTTAAAATTTTAAGTGTGGGGTGACTCACCGGTAACCTGATGCTTCAAAATTGGAGGAAACATCCTTGTGTCATTGCTTGACTCTCATGCTAAGAAAAGAAAATAAGGTGAAGTCTGAGTAACCTCGGAAAATTCTTGAACATTATGTGATGAACACTCTTAAGTGTGGGGTCGCAAGACCATGTTTTGAATTTTGCAATGCGTCCTAAACTGATTAATGCTCACTTGTGTAGGTACAAACATGCCTCCAAGGAAGGACACCGGTAAAGGCAAGGCCACATCTACTGCTCCGTCTAAGGCTAAGACTCCCTCCTCACCTCCACCGAATAGAGAAAAGGGGGGAAGCAAATTCAAGTCAAATTGAAGGACTGCAAGCAGTGGAAGCTATAGCAGCCACTCTCCCACAACCTCAAGGACAGAGGGAGTTTGAACTCAAGAGCATACCTCCACATGTTAAGACTGGTATAAACATTGTAGGCCGAGACATATACATCCGGAATCTGCTACTCATGAGCGTCGCCTACAAGCCAAGTACTAAGCAATCTGGAGAGGTATTAATGACTTGGGGTTGAGTTATGTGTTCAAAAATATCGGGAATATAAATATCAATTTGGTTCTAGAATTTTATGCCGGTTTTGATCCAAAGGATCCTGAGCAGCTGGTGCCCATTCGGGGAAGGTTAATAGAATTTTTAGCCTTGGTAATATGCAATTTCTTAGGTGCTCCAGATGTTCCTCGGGAACCCTTGGACAATTTCATCGCCCGTCCTACATATCGAGAACTAAGACACACTCTTTATGGTGTCAATTCTGTGGCGGCTTGGGTTCGGGACAAGAAAACCAATCGTCATATGAAATTCCCTAAGAAGAAAATGAGGGCAGAGGCTCAAGTATGGCTGAAATTGATTAATACACGGCTCCTACCTTGCAATCATGACACTCTTATTAGCTGTGAGAGGAAGTGTGTACTATAATTTCTCATGATTGTCCAGAGGGTGAATGTGGACCACTTGATCCAATACTATCTGTCTCTAGTGAAATCTAGTAAGAGAATTGATTGAATGCTCTTTGCAAACATGTTAACATAGTATTTGAGACAAGAAGAGGTTGAAGAGGAAGCATCTTTCGATCACATCATTGCTCAGCCCCTATGTAACGACCCGACCGGTCGTTTTGAGCTCTAGCATGTCGTTCGGAAGTTTAAGTCCATGAGCAGCTTCACTTAGGTATTATGACTTGTACATGTGGTCGGAATTGAAGTTTCAGGAAGTTCGGAGTCAATTTGGAAAGAGAATTCTCATTTCGGAAACCTTAAGTTGGAAGAATTGACTAGGATTGGACTTTCGAGTAAACAACCTCGGAATCAGGATTTGAAGGTTCTAGTAGGTTCGTAGGATGATTTAGGACTTGGGCGTATGTTCGGATCGGGTTTTGGATGACCCGGGAGCGTTTCAGCGTATATTGTGGAAGTTAGCATTTTAAAGAATTTTATAAATTTGGGTTGAAGTTCATTTCAGTGTTATCGATGTCCGTTTGGGATTTTGAGTTTGGGAATATCTCTATATGGTGATTCTAGTATTGGGAGCGCGATCGGAAGTAAATTCAGAGGTCCGTAGGTCATTTTGGAGTCATTTGGCTAAAGTTGGAAATTTGAAGGTTTTTGAGAAGTTTGACCGGAAGTGGACTTTTTGATATCGGGGTCAAATTCTGATTCTGGAAGTTGGAGTAGGTCCGTAATCTTGAATATGACTTGTGTGCAAAATTTGAGGTCAATCGGACGTGATTTGATAGGTTTCGGCATCAAATGTAGAAATTAGAATTTCTTAGTTTCATTAGAATCGAATTGGGATATGATTTGTGTTTTTAGCGTTGTTTGATGTGATTTGAGGCCTCGAGTAGGTCCGTAATCTTGAATATGACTTGTGTGCAAAATTTGAGGTCAATCGGACGTGATTTGATAGGTTTCGGCATCAAATGTAGAAATTAGAATTTCTTAGTTTCATTAGAATCGAATTGGGATATGATTTGTGTTTTTAGCGTTGTTTGATGTGATTTGAGGCCTCGACTGAGTCCGTGATATGTTTTGAGACTTTTTGGTATATGTTGGTTCCAAACGCACACGCAAGTATACGTGGTCGTACCAAGTAATATAATGTTAAATCGAATGTCGAACCCACAGAGGCTTGTGTAAACTACTCACTAATTCACTATAATTGTTATTTAATCAAGCCAAATCAATATCTAGGAATATAACTAATTTATACTACGATTCTATGAAATAACTAATTATCAAGTGACAAGAATATTGTTGTGTATTCAGTAGAGACAAATATTCCAGGGTTGTGATCAATTCACCACTCGTATTGCATTCTAATTAACTCTCCCTTTCATATAATTCACTCATGGTTGCTAATTAATCGATAATTGCTCTCATATCCTTCTCCAGAAGCACTACTCGCCTATTCTCAATAGATTAACGCCTATATTCCTATGAAATTAATCTATTAGAACGCACTAAGATTACGATTTTTAATTAAGCACGGTGACTAGGTATTCCTATCCTAATCACATATCCGCTCCCCTGAAGGGTTAAGATCGCGCTCACTTCAATTCTTCTCTAATCTATATACGGCTTTCCCAAGCATAA
This sequence comes from Nicotiana knightiana, assembly GCA_005239525.1. Taxonomy (NCBI): domain Eukaryota; kingdom Viridiplantae; phylum Streptophyta; class Magnoliopsida; order Solanales; family Solanaceae; genus Nicotiana; species Nicotiana knightiana. The sequence goes on along the minus strand of ML399011.1, from coordinate 3,516 downwards.
CATAGATAGTGTATAGAACCAAATTTCTAGCCAGACAATTAAGCAAGTAAACACAANTATTTATATGTTTGGGACAAACCCGAAACGTGTAGGAGACTTCTATTCAAACCGAGAAACACTTAAAACCTTCAAAACTCGGAATTGACCGGACCAAGGACCGGGCTTTATGGCCCAAACGCCGGGATAAAGCCTGGCCAGGTCTGGCGTTAGGGCTCTAACGCCCCCCAAACGCGTGGTCGTGCCAGGATTTATAGCCCAAACGCTCAGCTATAGCTTGGTATGACCAGGCTTTACAACTCAAACGCCCGGCTATAGCCCGGGTTACTCCTTTTCGACTCTTGAGCGTATTTTTGACTTTTATGCATCCATTTAGCTCGGCTTCCATCTCCAATTCACCTACACATGAAATAGACTCCATTATGCACATATGACGTGTATTTTTATCATTAACGCACATAAAATGTAAGGCACATAATGCTTTAAACCATGAATTCTAGCCACGCATCTACACCCCACACTTAGACTCTTGCTCGTCCTCGAGCAATGGGATAATCTACTACCCTTCAATACGTACACACTTCATTATCGAGGAGTATTTTACTTTTCGATCACACACCTTACCCCTTAACTATGATCGATACTGGCAATTAAGTATGAACATACAAAATTTCACATTCTTTCCCTTCTTTAAACATGCCCAAGTATAACAATTAAATCAATCATACCAACAACCTAACTTCAACCACCCAACCTCAAGAGTCAACTTGCAACCACTAAACCCTCTCAATTCACGCACCTACCCAACAAGAAAGTTACAACATTACTAATCGTTCATGAGATCATGTGCCCTCACCAAAAGAGTGAATATAACTAGTTCACACATTCAAATATGGTTTTGAACATAACTTAAGGACATCACACAACTGAACAAATTCACTCACTCTCACAAAGAATTCATATGCATCTCGTGGTCGTACTATAAGCTTGCCCGTAGTGTAGATCTCCACTAATTCAAGTTAGACAAATCTAGGATAAATTAGGACTTTTAAGGTTGTAATGTAGGCTATGGGACATGTAGGATATATTTAGGAATAGTGAATAACCCTCCTAAGCACTTTAATACACTACCTTCACAACTTAACACATATTCTTCTCAACAAATTCTCTTGCCACAATTCATATTCAACATAGCCCTTATTCAATTAAGAACTTCTACATTTTCACTAGCACATATTAATAAAAACTTGGAGGTGTGTATCTTTTTGTACATACTTTTACTATCATTTTTTTCTTTCTTTCCTACACACTCCATTCATGAAGATTCAATGGCTAGTGATTTTTTAATACAATTTTTAGTGCACTAACAGGCCTTTCCATGGTTCCACTCAAAAGCTACTCCCCAATATCTCACATTACTTTTTTTAGCGACTAAGTGTCTTAGGAGGAAAAGGTGCAAAAATCTCAATGTAAGAACAAAAGAGGGGTAGGCCTTGTAATGTGGGTACCAAAGAAAAAGTCAAACGGCTCAAAGGAGCTAGCAATGGAAATTTTTAAATTTTTTTTATGTGACAAGCACATCCATGATAAAGCAAGAAAATGCCCACGTCATCTCCTAGACTAGCATAACCTACAATTTCACTTCGATTAACACACGGGGCAAGTTCTAGACTACATAGGATAGCATAGAAAATCACTAAACTTCACTCACACATTGTACATGACTCAATCACAACGGTTTTATTCAACTCTCAAGTCAAGCAAGCATACATAATTGAGAGAATTAAGCAATATTACACTATGTAGCATACAAGTCACACAACTAAGCTAAGGCGTCACAAAATAGGCTATTTATTTTTACTCAGGCATCACATGTCAAACCAAATACCAGGGAAAGCAGAATGTATGTCATAACCTAATATGCCGGTACCAAACATGTCATAGGGTATTTCTAAGTTACTCAGTTTCTTCCTAACTACTAAAAAAACAAAAAAATTTAAAGTGCCCGATTCAAGCTACACCTTGGAAAAGAACCGGTGCCCAAAGAAAAACCAAGGGATACTACCTAACTATCCAAAAAATTAAAAAAATCTTTTTGATGTTTTTAAATCGGACTTTATCCCTCAAGAAAATTGTCCAACAGATCCATCGTTGGGAAAAATCTAGGATTTTTCTAAAATTAATACAATAAAAGTAGTTTCCCCACCCCACACTTATGTTATGCATAGTCCTCGATGCATGATCAAATATGGTGATAAATACTCCCTGAGACCCTCTCGGGCATATCCCGGACATGATTCTCAATCTTTAGAGTCGGGATGACCCCACACTTAAGCTCAAACATGCCCCTCAGCTTCAACTTTTGGGTACTCAGACTTCCCCTACTCTGCAAAATACAACAACACAAAACTGACACTAAAAAAAAATTAAAAAAAAAATAATAAAAATAAAAATTAATTAAAAACAGAATAGATATACAGGATGGGTTGCCTCCCAACAAGCGCCTGATTTAACGTCGCGGCACGACACAGACTATCGCCTCACTAATCAGCGAGCACGACCTTGGTCTTTTCACGATTTATGGTGCCACCCCAATAGTGTTTGACTCTATGTCCGTTCACTAAAAATTTTCTTTCACCATGTATAGCTCGCAACTCAAGTGCACCATATGGGGTGACTCTCACTATCTCAAACGGGCCTGACCATCTCGATTTCAGCTTTCCAAGAAACAGTCTAAGCCTAGAATTGAATAATAATACCTGTTGTCCTGGCTCTAAATGACGCGGCTTTATATGTTTGTCATGCCATCTCTTGGTATTTTCTTTGTAAAGTTTGGCATTTTCGTATGAGTGCAACCTGAACTCATCCAATTCATCCAACTGCAGCAATCGTTTCTCACCCGCAGCTTCAAGGTTCATGTTTAGCTTCTTGATGGACCAATATGCCTTATGTTCCAGCTCTACGGGCAAGTGANGTTTGAGGGTGATATGCTGTTGTAACTCGATGACGGACCCCATATTTAGCTAAAAGGTTATTCAACAACCGATTGCAAAAGTGGGTTCCTTCATCACTAATCAAGGCACGTGGAGTACCAAATCTAGAGAATATATTCTTCTTCACAAACGCAGCGACGACCATGGCATCATTCGTCGGCAATGCAATTGCCTCCACCCATTTCGACACGTAGTTAACTGCCATCAAAATGTATTTATTTCCCCTCGACGATGGGAATGGACCCATAAAGTCTATCCCCCATACATCAAAAATCTCTACCTCCAAGATATTATTCAAAGGCATCTCGTGCTTCCTTGTTATTGTTCCTGTTCTATGGCACTGGTCACACTTTTAAACAAATGCATGGGCATCTTTGAATAGCGTTGGCCAAAACAAACCAGATTGTAGCACTTTCACCGTTGTTCTATCGCCACCATTATGGCCCCCATATGGTGATGCATTACAATCATACAACACAAGTTCCACTTCTTTATCAGGAATACATTTCCTCATTAATTGATCACC
>ML399010.1:53982-139713 GCA_005239525.1 Nicotiana knightiana | reverse complement strand
TTAAAACACATAAAATGCAAGGTATATAATGCTTAAAATCATGAATTCTAGCCACACATCACATAATGTGTTACGCGGTGAACTTACCCACCGTATTTTCACAGTTAGTATATCCCTACCCCATTCGCACAATTCCACCATATGCACACTTGCACAAGACAAAAACAAAACAAAAAAAAAAAGAGAAGAAGAGGGGAAATCGGCTAGTTTGAACAAGAAAGAGTGAACAAAGATTCCAGTTGGTGAAATCATCTCCTTTATCATCTCTCATTCATCCAGTTCTGGTATGTCTTCCTTCCCAACTTCATCTCTGTGAATTGATAGTTTTAATTTTGTTGTATGTATCATGTTTTGGTTGTTTTCATCCGTGTCTATTATTTTTTCCTTATTTTTTCTTTTCATTATCTGCTCGTAATGGGGGGGTTCTTGAATATTGGTTAAGTCTGTGCTGCTAGGTAGTGAAATCAGGGTCACCATTGTTGAATATAGAATGAAGCCTTGAGGAAGATGACTTTTGCGGACCGTATTATTTATTTGCGATCCGCATCATTGCTGCANTTGCATCCGTTTAGCCCCGTTTCCATTTCCAATTCACCTACACATAAAATAAACCCTATTAGGCACATACGACGTGTATTTTATCATTAAAACACATAAAATGCAAGGTATATAATGCTTAAAATCATGAATTCTAGCCACACATCACATAATGTGTTACGCGGTGAACTTACCCACCGTATTTTCACAGTTAGTATATCCCTACCCCATTCGCACAATTCCACCATATGCACACTTGCACAAGACAAAAACAAAACAAAAAAAAAAAGAGAAGAAGAGGGGAAATCGGCTAGTTTGAACAAGAAAGAGTGAACAAAGATTCCAGTTGGTGAAATCATCTCCTTTATCATCTCTCATTCATCCAGTTCTGGTATGTCTTCCTTCCCAACTTCATCTCTGTGAATTGATAGTTTTAATTTTGTTGTATGTATCATGTTTTGGTTGTTTTCATCCGTGTCTATTATTTTTTCCTTATTTTTTCTTTTCATTATCTGCTCGTAATGGGGGGGTTCTTGAATATTGGTTAAGTCTGTGCTGCTAGGTAGTGAAATCAGGGTCACCATTGTTGAATATAGAATGAAGCCTTGAGGAAGATGACTTTTGCGGACCGTATTATTTATTTGCGATCCGCATCATTGCTGCATATGAAACCCTAGGTGACTTGAGCGAGATGACAAAATGCAGCGGCTTTGCAATCGCATAAACGATATGCGAACCGCAAAGCCACTGCATACCCAGACAGCCTCTGCCCAGACATGGCATTTTGTTTGCGGTAGATCTGCGATCACATATCCATCTATGCGGTGGGTTTTGCGATCCCATAGTGTTATGACCTTTTCTAGTGCCCAGTTTTGCGAACTGCATAATGGATATGCGATCGCATAACCCATCGCATAATTGGTTCCTTTCTTGCATACTGACATTTTTTCGACAGGTTTGCGGTCCGCATAGTCGCATATTTGACTTTCTTTGTAACAATTTCCTTTGATGTCTGCTATGTCGCTCACACTTAGTTTCTTTACAGATATGGCGACGAAGAAATCTATTGCTGGTAAAAAGAGGGCCTCATCCGGCTATCTAGAAGAACAAGCCAAACGTTCACGACAAGAACCATCCCGACCTGTTGCTCAACATCCTTCCAGTCTGATGAGGAGGAGACATTGCCCTCAATCGATCTGCAGGTTGAGGCAAGAAGAAAAAGAGGAGATGATTTCCAGCTCCGTTTTGAGGTCATAGGCTCTAGGATTCTGTATAAAGAAGGGCTCACGAAATGAAAAATCCTTGAAGAGAAACAGTGGAGTCTAAACGGACTACAGGAGAAATACCCTCACATAATGGAGAATATCAAAGATAGAAACTGGGAATGCTTCACTGAGATGCCTGATGATTTCAATGAAACAATGGTGCGAGAGTTCTATGCATCCTACAGGGCCTCCAGAATAGCTCATCACAAGCGCAACAAAATCTTCTGTGAATCGTTCATGGTTCAGGGGAAGTCGGTGCTTTGTGGAAAGGGCATGATAAATGATTTGTATTTTAGAAGCTAGAGTCCGGGCACAGCTGAATATGTGGCCAAATGGGCCAACAGAGATGGTGAGCGTGCCTGGATTGCCTTAGTGATCCCAAAGGGGACCCTTACTTGGATTGACCCTCTGTATAAAATATTCAAGGAAGATCTTACACGAGAGGGTAGATTCTGGCTCAGCTTTGTTACCTCTGGTGATACCGTCCCAGAATGAGACTGACATAAGCATTGAGAAAGCTCTTCTCATTGCATGCATCATGACTGGGATCAAGATTGATGTGGGTGACATTATCTTCCGAGAGTTAGGGGTCCGCGCCAACCAGACAACCACGTTACTTCCATTCCCATGCTTGATCACAACCCTCTGTAGGGCTGTGGAAGTCCCTTCACTGCCACACCATGACAAGATTGGGAAAGCGCTGAAGGATATTGATATCACGCGCATCAGTGACGCAGTGCCATAGGTAACTACTGCTCTTCCAGAGGCTCAGATCCAGATTCCTACTGATACAGATATATCAGACTCCCAACCACCTATTTCTCCTTCGGCCATAGTGGCATCCACTGCCACTCCACAACCCACCTCTCAGGCCACTATTGTCCTGCCTTCTGCCGCACTGCTAGCCCTTTCGAGGCTAGGTCTCTTAGCTCAACATGCAAATGCGAAGGTAGACCGGCTTCTGAAGGACCTCCCCACTTTGATGAGGCATAACCTTACTCATATCCAGTCCTCAGTGACAGCACTCCAGCAACAGCATGCATCTTATGAGGATCGCCTCAAGCGGATTGAGGTACGTCTTGAGAAGGTAGAGCGGGGTGAGGTTAGAGGCCTGCCCAAGCTCCGTGATGAGGTTGACACACTGAAGACTGAGCTCCACAAAATGCAAAATCTGGAGTTTAATCTATCCTCCTTCATGCCCAAGGAAGGAGAGTAGGGAGCGGGCACGTCTGTGGCTGGGTTAGACCTTGACTTTTCCACACTGATGATAGCTCATAAGCCACAGACTGTCGGGGCTTCCCTGACTCCAGCTCCCCCTGCACACATTGACATCCCTTCTCAGGACGATTCCGGACACTCTACAGAGTCCAAGGCTGGGGAGACAGACGAGGAGGAGACTGATGAGGAGTCATGGTCCGAGGAGGATGAGGGTCCTCAGGAGAAAGGCAAGCAAGTTGTTGTCCCTATAGCTGCAGAAAAGGAAGAAGAAGTAGCTATTCAGACAGCGATCGAGCATTTTCTAGTAGACATGATCACAAAAGCCAAATCATCGACGATTCCGCCATCAGCAGGCGAGGCTGCTAGCAGCTCACATGCACCGGTTCTGATGTCAGGACAGTTGGAGATCCCTCCTCCATCTATGGAGGTCACCCCTCAGGCTGAGATCTCGTCAGCCCCAACTCCGGCATCATAGGGTGACCCCACCATCATCCTGCCGGCTTACGACTCCCATAGCGCTTAGTGTGCCTCAGGGAGCCCCTAAACCCTATTTTTACATCTTTTATGCATGCATGCTTTTAGTTGGGGGTGGGTTAGCCGTTGTATATATTTTTGTAATTTTTCAACTCTTGTACATGGTTTTTGTGTATATAAGAAAATATCTCGTTAACTCTTGTACATACTTGTGTTGTCTTTGTAGATAAGTTATCTTTGTAAAGAAAAAAAAAACCAAAAAACAAGTAGATAGTTGTATGCATGTACATATTTAGTAATTAGCAATGAATTCCCCTTGGTTTTTCTTCGTCGGGTGCTTTTCCAAGGGTGTAATAGTAGAACCATGGCAGTAGCGAAACATTTTGACCGGTTTGGTGTGAGTGTCTAGTTTCAAGCATGTATGTCTGTAAATAAACTATACCCTTCCATTTTTATTAAAAAAAACAAATATTGTTAATCATCTTGGTGAACTTGAGGCTCGCTCTTTGACTCTGTTCTTACTTAGAATTATCTTCGAGTTGCTAAGTGTAAAACTATGTTGAGCCAAACAGTTCATGTGCCATGTGTGTTAGTTTTGTGTAAATAATTCTTGTGTTTACTTCTGTCGTCTAGAACTTGCCCGGTTGGTCTTTCGATGCTAATGATAAGTACATTTAGTTGGAGAAAAGACCTTAGGCAGTCTTTGTGTTATTTGAAAACCCAGTTAGCTTTTCAAGATAACCATTGTATAGACATTATCACTAGTTACCCCATTTGATCCTTTACCATTTTCTTTGGCCACCTCATACAAACCTTTCCTCTTTTGCAAAATAATTCCAGCTTTTGAACCAGTCCCTCCTTGAACATTGAGAATGAGGCTAAAAGCCTAAGTTGGGTGTGGTGCTAAGTTGGGAATTGGCGAGGTTGTATATTGAGTGTAGGAAAGTATACCTCAAAATATTCAAACTAAATTATTCAAGCTCCATAAGAAAAAAAAAGGAAAAGAAAAAGAAATGACAAAGAAATATTTCTATAGATATAAATATGGATCTTTGAATAAAATTAGAGAGGTATTTAAGGCGGGTCGATGTTGGTAACTAGGAGCCAATGAAGGCTGTGTGGTTTGAAAAGAAACAAAGGACAACAAGAAAGAAAAATGTGAGTAGTGTTCAAGGAGGGTGTAGTCACTCGTACCCAAATGCTTATCCGACCCTTCCCTAAGCCTACACTACAAGCTTAAAAAGTCCTTATGGGATCTCCAACAGAATGTTCTTGAATAGGCGACGAATTAAAATAAGGGCAAGCTTATGGTATGATGTGTTGTAACACTTGAAACTATTTGTGAGAGTGAGTGTCTTTGTGAATATGTCCCTTTTTCTTGTCATTGTAAATATTATGATTTTGGGAATTTCTTTATGGTGAGGGCATATGAACTGTGAGGTCTAACAGAAGTTGAGTTCTTGAAGTCGAATGCAAAGGCACTCAACTGAGAGTAACGTTTTTTCAAATTGGTCGAGGCTCAATGTTCACAAGTTGATCAGTTTATTTGTAAATAGCAATGATTGTTCAGGAAGGGTAAATGAACGAAAATTCATGCTTGTAATATTGACGATTAACACCGTCCACGGTCACTATTGTTTCATGTCGTTTAGTTGGAGTCTAGAATAGGATAGAGTTGTTTTAGTTTCTTGAGGACAAGCACGAGTTTAAGTTGGGTTGTTGATGTGCCGGAGAATTTTGGTACATTTAATACCAATTGCTTAGATTTTAGCTCGTTTTAAATGCAATTGTCTTTTATACTTATGTAATTTTGATGTTTTGCAGTGCATGGAGCTTGAGGACCCAAAAACATGGATATGGAATCAAAAAGCCGCAAAAGGACAAAAATAGGAAAAATGCGACCACAGAGTTGAAAATGCGGACCGCAATGCCAACATGCGGAATGCATAATGCTCAGGGGAACCGCAGAGTCCAACAGTTAGTTTGGCAGAATCCAAGTGAAGAAATGCGGTCCATTATGCAACCGCTAACAGGTTTGTGAGCCGCATAATGGATCACAAACCTCTTATAGAAGTGGCTGAGAACAGAAATGCGATGATACTATGCGGCCGCATATGAACAATGCGGACCACATAACATGAATGCGGCGACTTCCTGGAACCTAGGATTTCGAAGATGCGGTGTACATGAAGAGATTACGGACCGCATATATGTTATGCGACAGAAATGCAGTCGCATATTTGACGTCTATTCCCTGTGGGATTTGACCCCAACCTCGTTGGGTTAGTATATTTTACATCGATCGCTTTACACTATTTTAAGGTGTAATTTGAGCGTATCAAAATTTGGCGCCGTTGCCGGGGAATACGGTTTTGAAATTACTAACTAGTGTGCACTTTACTTTACATCTTTTCTATTCCATCACATTTTGCTTGCTTTGCTTGGTGTGATAGGTGAGAATGGCCGATTATAACGAAGATAAGAATCCTTTTGCGGACATTGAGGAATATATTGATGATACCAACGCTATCCTTCCTCCACGGGTTGAAGCTTCTACATTCAAAGTAGAACACGGGTTAATCCTAATGGTTAAAGCAGAAGGATTATTCAGAAATTCTACTGATGATGATCCAACGCAACACCTTAGGAACCTCTTGGGTGTGTGCGCCATGCATAAATAGAACAATGTAACAGACGGCGCCTTGAGATTGCGAGTATTCAAATACTCATTGACTGGAGAAGCGATAAAGTGGATTCAAAATCTACCTCCTCAATCTATCACTTCTTGGCCCGAGCTTGTCCGTGCCTTCTTTTCCAAGTGGTTCCCTCAGAGAAAGAAGTCTGAGCTTAGAGATAAAATCTTCTTCTTCAAACAAATACCAAGAGAACAACAAATCCAACATGCGGACCGCATAATGCTCAGGGGAACCGCAGATTCCAACAATTAGTTTGGCCAAATCCAAGTGAAGAAATGCGGTCCATTATGCGAATGCATAACAGGTTTGCGCGCCGCATAGTGGATCGCAAACCTCCTATAGAAGTGGCTGAGAGCAGAAATGCGATAACACTATGCGGCCGCATAACATGAATGCAGTGACTTCCTGGAACCTAGGGTTTCGAAGATGCGATTTACTTGAAGAGAATGCGCACCGCATATCTGTTATGCGACAGAAATGCGGTCGCATATTTGACCTGGAAGGGCATTTTTGTTCGAAATTGACCCCGAGTTTTAGCCCACTATAAATAGATTTATTGGGGTTTTGTGGGGGCATCTTGTCTGGAAAAAGAGCTACAATCCAAACTTTGAATAGTCCCATCTTTTGGAAGTATTGAAGTGAAGAATCTTGCACTTTTGTAAGCATTTATGACATTTAATATTCTCTTCTTTTTGTATTTTAGCATGTGTGGCTAGTTTTAAATACTAAAGTTGTGGACCCTAAGTGGGTGTAATGTCAATGGGTGTTTAACATTGAATATATGTATAATGGTTAGTTGATATTTATTTACTTCTCATTCTTCATTTATTGTTATTGGTTGCAAACATTAACAAGCGCCATTATATTCTTTCTCTACTTGGAAAAGTGAGTTAGAGTTTGGTAGACGTAAATATCAAAGACTCAAGGTTTTAAATCTTTTTTAATGGAAACGCTTAGGAATAAGTGGATTTCATTTGGGATTAATTGATTAATCTTAATTGCAACTCTTTTATATTTGGAAAAATCAAAAACAGAATACTACCCTACTATTGGAAAATATTGGGTAGTCATTTAGAAATCATTTGCATATCAAAAGGACCTTCCATTAGAAATATATGATATTAACACAGATAGCATTACATTTCATTGAAGAGGACACAACCTTGGTTTAGATATTCATTACAAACTTATTTAATCATACTTGTTACTATTTCACAAAATTATAATCCATTCTACTACCATACTCTTGTTACTCTAATGGAATAGAAATACAATTTAAGTTAATATTCACACTACTCAAGTAAAATTTTCACGCCTATTCCTTGTGGTATTCGACCCCAACCTCATTGGGTTACTATATTTGACATCGATCGCTTTACACTATTTTAATGTGTAATTTGAGCATATCAGTCATCGCTAATGCGGGTGCATGAGTGCGTTCGCGTAGCTTAAAGGCGGCTGAGGACCCCCCCTCCCCCACAGGCCCATTGGCCATGCGTTCGCGTAAGGTTGGGGATTCCAGTGCTTCGCGTTCGCGGGCTTGTAGCCCCGTCCGCATAGTGTAAATTGAGGGCCTGTTGGAAATTGTTCTATGCGAATGCGGTCCTAGTGACGCGTTCGCGATGAAGAAAAGTGAGCTGGGCAGAAAGTTCTTAAGCTCAAAATGAGGGATTAGGGCCATAACTCAAAGCACCATTAGAGAGCTCGGGAGAAGGAGAGTTTGGACGATATTTTCAGTGGGACTCTTGTGGTAAGTGTTCTTCAATCACTTTTGATTTAATTTCATGAATTAGTCTTGATTTTTATCATGTAATTTGAGGAATGAAAGTGGAAATTAGGGAAAAATTGGAGGAAGAATTTGGAATTTATTTTGATGATTTGATTAGGCAATTGAGGTCGGATTGTGATAAAATTTCGTGGGGGAATGAGGATTCTAGTTTTGTGATTTTTATCGAATTCCAAGACGTGGGCCCGGGGGCCGGGTTTGGGCAATTTCGAGAATTGAGCCTAATTTTGATAGTTTTCGATTGGGGTTCATCTCCCTAGAATATTTCGATGTTATTGATATGATTTTTGATAGACTCGGAGCATTTGGGAGCCGATTCGAGGGGCAAGAGAACCGCAGAGTAGTTTTTGGGTTGTTTTGAGGTAAGTATCGATTGTAACTCTAAACCTGAGGGTATGAAACCCTGGTATTTTATATTGTTTTGGTAAATGAGGTGACACACATGCTAGGTGACGAGCGTGTGGGCGTGCACCGATAGGTATTGTGACTTGGTCCGTCCCGTAGAGACTATTAAGCCGCATATTTGATTGGAAACCTTACAACATCCTGTATTTTAGAAGTTTATACTTGCTTATGGGCTGTGAGCCGTGTTTAGGGCCTTGTGCCGACCTGTTTAGATCCTCAGAGGTACTTTTACACTATTCTCACACTATCCTGATAGAACAATTGTGAACTCAGTCATGTTTTCTACTTGTTATTTTCACTGTTATCACACTGTTTTGAAACTCTGAGAGGTATTTTGGGGCTGAGTCCCGTGAGTTGAGATGAGTTGCCCGAGTGGCTTGTGAGGATGACTAAGTGAGGCCGAGAGCCGAGTATGTGAGGATAGTTACGTATTGGGCTGCACGCCGCAGCAATATATATGTTATATTACATATGGATCGGGTTGCATGCCGCAGCAATATATAATATATATGGATCGGGCTGCACGCCGCAGCAATATACATATTGGATCAGGCTGCACGCCACAGCAACATAGTGCTTGGGTTGTAGGAGCCCCTCCGAAGTCTGTACACCCCCAGTGAGCATAGTCGACTATATATATATATATACATATATTGGATCGGGATGCGCGCCGCATCATATGTTATTCGGATCGGGCTGCATGCCGCAACATATATTAGGTGGATCGGGCTGCACGCCGCAGCAGTTGAGTGGTTATCTGATACTTGTTGAGTGTGAGTGCTTAGTGTGAGCATGAAATACTGATAGTGGAGTCACGAGTTGCTGATATACCTTGTTATGAGAGATACTGTGCTTGGATGCCTGTTACATTGTGAATTTTAATGTTTTTCCCTCTCTTCTTTATACTGAGCCTTCTAATAAAAGTTGAATTACTGTTTTATGAAATTTTAATTTATAAATGCTCGTCACTGCACTCATGTTTTTATTTACTTTGGTTACTTGCTGAGTTGGCATGCTCACGTTACTCCCTGCACCTCTGTGTGCAGATCTAGGTACCGGACCATCTCGCTAGTTGATTTTCTTACGTGCTTGGAGTATGTTCGTGGATCGTGGTAGCTGCTCAGCGTCCCCAGCTCACCTCATTTCCTTTGCTCAGTTCATAGTTTCATCTTTCATACTTCAGACTCTTGTAGTAGCAAAGTCACTTTATTGTACATTGTATTTATCGTCCTAGGTGCTCATGACAGTTGACTCCAGGTTTTGTGGTAGTGTATAAATTGTTTATCTCATTTTGCTGCTTCAATCTGCTTAAGTGAAAGAATTTTTTTTGTGAAGGATCGGTATAGTTTTGGAAATTATGAAATATTATGATAGTATGTAATGGTTGGCTAGCCTAGTTCCATGATATGCACCATCACGGCCGGCTTAGGATTTGGGATCGTGACACAGATATGTCTAACACTTGAAATTCAACATGAAACCAGGTCGGGCCTATTTGTAAATAGAGGTTGGTCTTCCCAATTGTGGCCCTTTGGGACCCATCAAATGCTTTCATGTTCATACTCCTTGCTCGTATCTCATGCAAAGCCTTGCCTAACCTCTTCAAAGTGGTTAATGGACAGATGTTGAGACTTGAACCCCTATCTATCAGGACCTTTTCAATGAATTTTTCCTCACACTGCACTGTGATATGTAGTGCCCTATTGTGACTCAATTCTTCCGGTGGCAATTCGTCTTCGTGAAAAGTGATCCTATGGCTTTCCAATACTTGTCCTACCATATTGGCCATCTCCCCACTGGTAATGTTATTGGGTACATCGACTTTGTTCAAAGCTTTTATCAACGCATTCCTATGCGCCTCAGAGTTCTGCAGCAGTGATATAATGGATATTTGAGCAGGGGTTTTGTTTAGATGGTCAACCACATAATATTCTCTCGCTTCCACCTTTCTCCAAATATCGTCTGGGCCAATCTCAATGACAGGCGGCTTAGAAGTGGCTTCCTTACTTGTTCCTCCCAAATGTTCGGGCGTATAGACCCTACCGGTTCTGGTCATGCCTTGTGCTGCACATGTTTCCTCCATTTTAGCGTTTCCTTTCCTTCTCGCTTCTGCAGCATAGTCCCAGGGTATAGCATTGGACTTAAAGGACGGTGTGGGTGCTACCGACACGTTGAAGGGTGTTGTCAGTTCAACCTCAAATGGAGTTGGCACGGCTGAGGTTGTTGTCACTTCGACCTCAAATGGAGTTGGTGTGGCTATCTCGACCTCGATCGGTGCTTGAATATGTACCACAATGGGTGTGAGATTGACTGGAGGTATTTTAGGCCCATACCCTTCACGAATGAGTCAAATTGACCCTTCCAGATCCTATTCTTCATCAGTTGCTATCAAATTTACCCCCTCACCGGTGTGATCTGGGAGAGGATTGTTACGACTTTAGGTGTAGCCTCTTTTGCTTGTATAACTTTGGTGTCAATCAACGTCTAGATCTTATCATTCAAAGTGCGATATTCATCAATAGTATGACCCTTCATGCCCGAGTGGTAGGCACATGTCTTGTTTGGATTAATCCACCGGGAGGAATTTTCCATAGCAACAGCGGGAATAGGAGTGGCATAACCGGCAACCTTCAGTCTCTCGTGCAATTGGTCGATGGTGTTCAGCAATTGGGGTGTATTGTTTGGGCAGTCTGCGGTCGAAATTTGGTCTAGGTTTTTGGTAGTTTTGGCGAGTTGGTGGTGAGTGGTAGTATGCTGGTTGGGTATTATAGGTATGGTAAGTTGCGGAAGGTTGTTGGTATCTGGAAGGTGAAGGCTGATATGTGGGTGTGGGTGTTTGGTATGTGAGAGGAGACTTTGGACCTTGGGCCACCATCACTGCCCCTACTTCCTTCTTTTTAGAAATACCACCTGACTGTTAGGCTTTATTTGTAGCTTGGAGTCCTTCAAAATATGTCACGATTCCGCTCTTAATCCCCTCTTCTATTATTTCTCTCAATTTGATGATGTCAGAAAATTTATGGTTTTGAATAACCATCAGTCTCTCGTAGTACTGCGGATCCTGAGCTCGGAAAAAGAACTTAGTCATCTAATCTTCTTCCAGTGATGGCCTTACTTTCACAGTTTCAGACCTCCACCGAGTAGCATTCTCTTGGAAAGTTTCTATTGGCTTCTTCTCAAGATTCTAAATGTAGAAAATGTCTGGTGCATTTTCCGTATTAAATCTGAACCGATCCATAAAATCTGACGCCATGCTCACCCAATTAACCCATTTCTTCGGGTTTTGACTGAGGTACCAAGACAGGGCATCTCCACTGAGGCTCTTCATGAACAACTTCATGCGGATTCTTTCATCCTTGCCAATCCCTATGAGTTTGTCACAATATGTTCTCAAATGTACCTTCGGATCACCTGTCCTGTCAAACATTTTGAACTTAGGAGGTTTGTAACCCTCTAGCAGTTCTACGTCTGACTCAATACACAAATCCTCATAATTTAAACCCTCGGCGCCTTTATCACCTTCGACACTTTGGACTCGGCCAACAAGTTTCTTGAGTTCTTCTGCTATGTTCTTGAGGAGCAGGTCCTTTTCGGTGGACTCCGGTGTGTACAGGATCTGTTGTGAAGTGTGGGGTAAGGTTTCCACGTATATAGGGTTACTTTGATGGAATCTAGGAATCTGGGCTTAGTGGTGGTCGTTGGTTGAGTTTTAAGGATCAGGGTAGGTTGTGGTGAATTTTGAGGAGTGTGATAGGTGGTGGTTTGTGGATACTGGGTTGGATGGTTATGATGTTGTGGAGGGGTCGATACTGGTGGATGATTAGGTTTTTGAGGAGGTGTGGCATACTGATGAAGTGTGAGAGGATTTTGCGGGTGTTGGTTTTGTGTGTTCTGAGGAGGTGCTGGGTTTTGGGCATTTTGTTGGTCGATGTCGGGGACATTCAGGGTGAGGGAAAGGTTGGCCAAGTTTCGGACTTGCTCAAGTTCACCTTGTAACTACAGTATTTTCTTCTCCAACCGTAAGACCAAGTCGTTCTGTGCCGGAGTACTCCGACTATCTGAAGTTTCGACATTCTCTGCGTGAGTAGCGTTGTTTTTTCTGATACAGCTCATGTCGCCCCCTTTTTCTCGCGAGATCGGGTTTCGACATTGACAACTCTTTTAAAGGAAAGGTTATTAAAAGAGAGAGTCGACATCTAACAGATTAGGGTGCGTTAGGGCACCTATTTGCAAATGACTCGAGTTTACTAGTTTGCATCACCAGAGATCGGGTAAGGGCTCAAATTACCTTGAGGAGAAGGTGTTAGGCACTCCTCGAGGTCCACAACAGTGGGTCTCAGCCGAACTTGAATCATGTGAATTAGTCTAAGAGAAAAAGAAACAGTTTGGACAAATAAAGAATTATCTTAACAGGAATGGGGGGTCCTAAGTTTTTTAGACTAAAGGATCACCCGTGCAACATAAATAATATTTCGTAACTCCCTCAAGACTAGGTGTTACTCATATTATTCAGCGAGCACAGACTATCATCTCCTACTACCCGATTACTATCTATAAGTTGTTTACCTAAAGCGCTCTATTTAGTTCTAAGTCGTGCCCTATGCGTGCACTACCCGTCCCATGCCTATGGTCCAGGAGGAATTTGGACCTCTACTCCAGGGTGGTTCTAGACCTTAACTTAGGCTGCTCAAAAGGAAAATACTAAGAGACAGACAAAATTAGGAATTTCAAATAGAAACAAGTATGGGCCCAAGTTAGCCTCCGCATTTAGACATCAAATGCACGCCAAACTGGTTAACATTGACAGACTTTAATTAATTGAAGAATCCTATAAGCGGGATATCTATGTGATGTTGAATGAATGAGTAGGCAGTCATGTACAAAATCAGTTTCTTAATGCGATTATTAGAACCTGTATAAATTTGCCTACTGATTTTAGTATAATACGATTAAGCCTACTAGAATGTTATATAGGTGTTTTATGCGATAATAAAATAGTGGAAAGTTACAGAAATAGATCCAGAATTACTTGTTTTAATCTTATAGGCATGTTTTCTAGTGAGGGTAACAACACAATATTTGGAAATTCAGGAGTAAACTGGCAGAAATGATAATTAAACAAATTCAGGCTTGTAAACATGCATTCTATAATTTGATCCAGTTTTAGATCATATAGGAATGATTTCTATAATTTGATCCAGTTTAGATCCTATAGGCAGGATTTCTACAATTTGAACAGAACAGTATGTAAGCAGGCATTTGCACACATATTAGATCACATCATTTCCTATAAGTGTGGTCTATAACAGAACATAATTGAACCAAACAATGAGCCTATGGACATGGATGCTAGAACATAATGACTAAACATAATAAGGCACCTATGGGCATGATTTCTAACACACAACATTCAACAACACAGTATCGAACCTATAGGCAGGATTTCTACCAAACTTTATTCCAAATGTAAAATAAGAACCCCTTCCCAATTTCACTAACACCCCAGAATTGTTGTTACAAATAATTATTACAGACCAGAATTTAGTGTGAAATTATAAAGTAAGTATAACTATAGGGAGCCTACAGCAGTCCCTAATGCACCTGGACAGGCCAGGCCTTCACCTCACAATAACTCCAAAATTCATGTTCATAGATACAAAATAATAGTTGTTGAATGATTCACCCATATGTAAAGGCTGAGCATACAGAACCCAAATCCCTTGTGTGTTAGAGTTCTGAAGGGTCTCACATGAACCCTGAGCAATGCTCACACTAGGGAGGCCAAAGGACAGAACCTAAATAGTCTTGGCTTTCAGCCGGCTAAGAGTGAGGATTCAGAAAGGGCAGATAGTAAAGGAATATGAGGTAGTCAAAGAATTTCACTAAAGGGACATAACACATATATACAAAAGAAAGTAGACATGCTTGAACTTAAGCAGACTTAGTCAAGTTTTAGGAATTAAACTCAATCAAGGCAAGTTCATAAGCAGATTCATAGTGATAACAGGGAGTCCAGATTAGACTAAGTACAGGAACTCGTGTGATAGGAAGGAATCATATTAAATAGAAATAGGCCAGGACATGTTAAAGTTGATTAAGGAAATTACTAGAGGTGTCAAAATATAGTAAGAATAAAGTCAAACAGGCCACATTATAGCAGGTTCAATAAACCGATTTATAATCCTGTTAATGCATACATCTATACATGGTTAACTAGTCCACATGAAAGGTATAAGGTCATGTTTACAAGAAGGTTCATAACTCAAGTTAAAGAGATACTTATCAATGACACAGAGCTAAGCAGAATTTAATTAACAAACTCAAAACTAGGTTCAAACATGTCTCAAACTACAAATAATAACATTTAGGATAACATTGTCTAATTGAAATAGCACATTGAGAAAATAATCATATGAAATGGCAGAGGGTCTAATAACTCACCAGTTGAGATGAAACAGGAAAGAAAGGGATCCAACAGTGTGGTAAATATCACAAAATAGAAGCAATAACTTGGAGATTTCTGGCCTTGGCTTTCAGCCGGCCAGGAATCAGAACACATAATAAGATTATTCAATAGTGGAAGTACACATCCTTAGTTTATAGTAGTTAGAGATTTTAAAACTTCAAACTTAAAAACCTTTTCCAAAGGGGAGTGGGCAGGGGTTTAAATAGTGCAGAAATTAGAACATAAACATGGAAATAGTTAGTTTAAACATCAAAAAGGGCAAGTACTTAAATCAATAGAATTGAAACCCTAAATTTTAGGTAAAAATACACAAGATTGGANAATTTAATTAACAAACTCAAAACTAGGTTCAAACATGTCTCAAACTACAAATAATAACATTTAGGATAACATTGTCTAATTGAAATAGCACATTGAGAAAATAATCATATGAAATGGCAGAGGGTCTAATAACTCACCAGTTGAGATGAAACAGGAAAGAAAGGGATCCAACAGTGTGGTAAATATCACAAAATAGAAGCAATAACTTGGAGATTCCTGGCCGGCTGAAAGCCAAGGCCAGAAATCAGAACACATAATAAGATTATTCAATAGTGGAAGTACACATCCTTAGTTTATAGTAGTTAGAGATTTTAAAACTTCAAACTTAAAAACCTTTTCCAAAGGGGAGTGGGCAGGGGTTTAAATAGTGCAGAAATTAGAACATAAACATGGAAATAGTTAGTTTAAACATCAAAAAGGGCAAGTACTTAAATCAATAGAATTGAAACCCTAAATTTTAGGTAAAAATACACAAGATTGGAAGAAAATAAGGCAAAGGATCACATAATGCATACAATGAACATAGACGGGAAATTATTCAAAAGAGCCAGAAAATCGAACCAGATTTGGTTCAAGTAAAAAGGGTCTGAAACCTAATTTTAGGTAAGTAAAAGAAATCGACAAAAATAGGCAGATTCACACTAAATACGGTGAATAATGATGAAATAATGCTAAAAATCAAAGCTTGAACCAGTTTTGGTTCGAATCAAAAGAGAATCTGAAACCCTAACCTTAGGGAGTCAGCAAGATACGAGTAAAAATCGGACTCATATGCTACAAAGTAACGCATTTGGGCTTTAGGTCGTCTATATTCAAGAGGTTAAAATCGGTTAGGACAGAATCAAAATGGGGTACTTGCACATGTTTAGGCAAGTACTTAAGTTAATCTGTAAAGAATCACCAAATAAAGGAAAAATATCAAAATGATAAGTGAATGGGGAAAGAATCCCATTAGGAATGAGATTGGAGGGATTTTAGTGAGGCGGCAGGATTAGGGTTGATAAGAGTAGGGAAATAGAGGCGACGGCTTTTGGAAAATGGTGTTAGGGTTTGGGGGGTGGAGATATAAGGAAAGGGAGGGGTTGTTTGTGAGCCGTTGATCATTTGTGATCAACGGCTGGCATTTAGGCAGGAGTTGGGTCGGTTTATTAAGTGGGTAAGGGAAATTTGGCCAGGGGTATTGGGCTTAGGTGATTGGGCTGGTTTGGGTCCAGATTTAATTGAAAATTGGGGCCAGATTTTAAATACCTAATTTAATAAATAAATAATTTATACAATAATAATAACTAACAAAAATATCATTTGTGCATAAAAATGATTAAAAACAATTATTTAACACTATAAAAATATAAAAGGTTATTTTTGTATAATTAATGTAATTAAGCATGCATGGGCTATTATTGCAAAGTGTGCAATTTTAGCCTAAAATATGCAAATGTAATTATAACAAATGTACTAAAAATTTTAAAACCTGATAGGGGTATAAATAATAAGTTTTGGATGATTACATCATCACAAAAATAATTTGGAGGATAATTATTGGATATTTATATAATAAAATATAGAAATAAATTGATTTAAAGTCTTCAAAAATTATGGAAAATTATGAAAAAATACTTGTGCATGCTTGTAAATCAAATGATGATGTATATGCACTATTTTAAAAGTATATAAATATATTTGAAAAATATGAGGGAAAAATTGGGTATCGACAGCTGCCCCTCTTTACCCGTGAATGATGAAAGAGTTGTCGGGTGAAGAAATGATGACCAATTTTGATTGAATGGGGTGATTTGAAAAAATATAGGCTAGACCTGGGTCTCTGAGCTGCCTACATATCCCTGATTTTACAGGAATCAGGTCATGTGTAGTTCTGGATCCAACAGTGGAATGAACCGATGTAGTTGTTGTAAGAACGGACAAAATATTCTAGATTGGACAAATCGGGATTGAGAATGGTTATGGATATTTGAGCGGGTATCAGATGGGAATGGGTAACGGAGGGTGGTCAGTTACGTTTGAAAGAATTGAAGGATATGAACGTTAAATGGAAACTGGAGCGAAGACGGCTCCAGTTAGGAGAACGGTTACGTCCTGATCACCTGCAAATTCAAAATACGCTGCATGCATATAGATTGTTGCATGAATTTAAACATGATGCGAATTCCCTTTGGACTATGGATATTGTCTTTGGACCGTGAGGATGACGTCCTTAGACCATAACGTCCTGGGCCATGAATCGTGCGATAAAGGATTCGCAGGCCATAAAATGATGTTCTTGGGCTATGAAGATTGTGACTCTGAACTATGACGCCTTTGAATAATGATGTGCAATATTGAGAGATCCTCGGGCCATGGCATGGTGTCTTTCGGCTATGAGGATGATGCCTTTAGACAAATTGGCTATATTTCAGCCCATGAGATGCAGAGACATGATGCTTGAGATGAAACAAGATAGAACTCAGTCTTGTGTAAGATCGGAGGCATAGCTTAGCCCCGAGAGAAGAGAATAATGCAGGGTTTTGGAATAGACCAACATTTGTGGTCATGCAAAGAGAGACAATGCTTAGTCTCATGATGGGAAGGCAGAGCTTAGCCTTATGCAGTTGAGGAGGCAAAGCTTAGACTCATACAAGATTTGAGACAATTCTTAGTCTCATGCAAGGGGAAGGCAGAGCTTAGACTTATGCAATTGAGGAGGCAGGACTTGCCTCGTGCAAGATGGAGACAGTGCTTAGTCTCATGCAATGAGAAGGCATAGCTTAGCCTTATGAAATTGAGGAGGCAGATATTAGCCTCATGCAAGATGGATATATTGCTTAGTCTCATGCAAAGGGAAGGCAAATCTTAGCCTTATGTAGTTGAGGAGGTCGGGCTTAGCCTCATGCAAGGTGGAGACAGTGCTTAGTCTCATGTAAAGAGAAGGCAGAGGTTAGCCTTATGCAGTTGAGGAGGCAGGGCTTAGCCTCATGCAAGGTTGAGACAATGCTTATTCTCATCCAAAGGGAAGGCAGAGCTTAGCCTTATGCAGTTGAAGAGGAAGGGCTTAGCCTCATGCAAGGTTGGACACAATGCTTAATCTCATGCAATGAATGAATATTAAGTGATAGCGGAGTATTTTTTAGTAGGGGATGAGTTCAGTATCTTTGTTGTGAAGACAGTGATTTTAAGGTGCGCACGTACTGGCGACTACTTCTTGTTCCTGCATTCAAAGAAAAATCTTTTTCGGGGAGGTTGGTTCGTGCCTTTGTCTGCTTGCTTTGCTCTGCTCAACATTAAAATCCTGTTGGAGTTACCCTGGGTAGCATCTGGCTAAAAATAAAGTTTTTTTTTGGTAAAAATATGCATGCATAGTTATTCAAATATAGCAATTAGTAACTGTGACACTATCAGAGACATTGCGACCTTCTTGCCATAGCATTTTGGGACCTTCTAGACGAATTTTTGGTTGTTCTGTATACGATTCCATTAAGGTAAATGGTAACTTCTGGTGCCACTGCTTGTGATTCTCTACCATCTTCGTAAGTATCTTCTTAATGTTCTTGTTAGCGGTCTCCACGACTCCATTCATTTGGGGATGGTATGTTGTGGAGTTTCTATGCTTGATTTTTAAGGTCTCACACATGGATTTCATTAGATCACTGTTGACATTGGCGGCATTGTCAGTGATGATGGATTCTGGAACCCCGAATCGGCAAACAATATGATCCCTGATGAAATCTGTGATGATTTTCTTGGTTACAGCTTTGTCAAATGCAGCTTCAACCCACTTTGTGAAGTAGTTTATGGCTACTAGAATGAACTCTGCCCATTTGAAGCGGCGGGCTCGATCAGTCCGATGACATCCATTCCCCAAGCGAAAAAAGGCCAAGGCGCACTTGTGGCATTGAGTTCATTTGGAGGCACCCTTATCATATCTGCGTGTATCTGGCACTGATGACATTTCTGGACATACCGGATGCAGTCTATTTCCATAGTCATCTGAAAGTATCTGGCTCTAATTATCTTCTTGGCTAGGATGAAACCATTCATATGTGGGCCGCAGGTTCCAGCGTGTATCTCTTCAAGAAGTTTGGAGGCTTCCTTGACGTCAATACACCGTAATAGCCCTAGATCTGGAGTTCTTCTATACAGAATTAATCCATTCTGGAAGGAATGGTTAGACAACCTCCGAAGTGTGCGTTTTTAACTATGGTTTTCATGCTCTAGGTATTCTCCTTTTGCCAACTATTCTTTGATATCGTGGAACCATGGATCATGTCATGGAAAATAGTCATCATGGAACTCATGTAAGTGGCCCCAGCATTCTTTAAACCAAACGACATCATTTTGTAACAGTACACTCCCCATGGTATAATGAAAGCTGTTTTCTCGGCATCTTCTTCATCCATCCAAATCTGATGATAACCCGCGAAGCAATCAACAAAGAATTGGAGTTCATGCTTGGCTCAATTATTGATCAGTATGTGTATATTTGGTAATAGGAAATCATCTTTGGGACTTTCTCTGTTTAAATCCCGATAGTCGGCACATACCCTGACCTTCCCATCTTTCTTCGGATCCGGCAAAATGTTGGCCAACCAAGTTGGATATTCAACTAGCCTGAGGACCTTAGATTTTATTTACTTGGTGACTTCTTCCTTGATTTTTAGGCTCATGTATGGCTTGAACTTCCTGGTGGACACATTGGATTGGTAGGTAGCTTATGAGCCACTATGGATGTGCTCAATCCGGTCATATTGTCATACGTCCATGTGAAAATGTTTTCATACTCTCTCAGGAAACGAGTGCACTCTTCCTTCTCTAATGGTGACAAGTGAATGCTTATGTGAGTTTCTTTGACTGTTTCAGAATCTTCCAAGTTGGCTATCTCAGTTTCGTCCAGATTGGACTTAGGCTTGTTCTCAAATTCTCAACTTCTCGGATAATTTCCTTGGGTATCACGTCTTCTTCTTCTATCTCTTCCAAGTCACTGTCCTTATGTTGCGTTGTCTCATTACATTTCACAGTCGTTGATTCATCAAGATAAGAAATAGTAATGCCCGGGACTCGTCGGGCCCTTGATGGTGTGGCTTTCCAGTTTCTAAGAACAACTCCCTTCTCTACTGTCTGGATGATGAGGCCTTCTTCCTCCTCCTCCTCCTCAACTATTACACTGCAATGCATCTCTTCCTCTTCTAGGAATAAATTCCTCGGACCGGCTAGCACCTTGTCTTCTTCGGATCCCCACATCAAATCAGCTTGATGGAAATATTGGCTCAAATGCGGTATTGGCTATTCAAGGGGGTGGTAAGGATCGGGCCATGGTAGCGACCAATTTTGATACTCATGCCAGGTGTACTGATATCCCAATCCATAGCTCGTGCCGTGACGTTTTAGTTGTATTGGTTTGGAAATACCTTGGAGATTCTTCCCGAGCCCTTTACCGGGTTCATACCGTGCTCATGCTAGTATGCTTTCTATTTTGCTGCTCTACTACTTGTCTTTATTAATTGCATTGACGCGCTCGATGCGATGATACGTCTCTCCACCCAATTTCCTTCTATTTTCCACGATCGAAACAGTTTGATTGGTATAAATGGGATTACTCCCGTCTCCATGAATGATCACATCCTAGTGATTCCATTCGAACTTTACATCCTGGTGAAAAGTATAAACCATAGCCCCAGCGGCATGTATCCAAGGCCGTCCCACAATAAGTTGTACGAGGCGAATATGTCGAGTACTTGGAATTCAACATCAAACCAAGTTGGGCCCATTTGTAAGCAAAGATTGGTTTCCTCGATCGTGGACCTTTGAGATCCGTTGAATGCTTTGACGTTCATAGTCCCTGCCCGTATTTCATGTAATCCTTTGCCCAATATCTTCAGAGTTGTTAATGGACTTATGTTGAGACTAGAACCTCCATCTATCAAAACCTTGGCAATGAATTTATCCTCGCATTGTACTGTGATATGCAACGCCCTGTTGTGGCTTAATCCTTCTGGTGGCAATTCGTCTTTAGAAAAGTGATTTTATGTCTCTCCAGTACTTGTCCTACTATGTTAGCCATTTACCTGCTGGTGATATTGTTGGGCACGTAAGCTTCGTTCAATACCTTCATCAAAGCATTCCTATGTGCTTCAGAATTCTGTAACAATGATAAAATGGATATATGAGCAAGGGTTTTGTTCAGATGGTCCCCTACAGAATATTCCCTTGCTTGGACCTTTCCCCAAAGATCATCCGGGCCAATTTCAATGATGGGATGCTTGGAAGCAGCTTCTTTAGTTGTCCCCCCTATGTGCTCAGGTGTGTAAACTCTACCAGTCCTGGTCATCCCTTTTGGGGCACCAGCTTCTTCAATTTTTTTCTTTCCTTTTCTCCTGGCCTCTGCAACATAGTCTCATGGTACAACTTTTGAATTAAAGGATGGTGCGGGTGATACCGTCACAGTGAAGGGTGTGGTCACTTCTACTTCAAACGGAGCAGGTGTAGCTACATGTTATTACTTTTACCTCGAACAGGGTCGGTGCAGCTACTTCAACTTCAACTGGTGGCTGTATTTGTACCACAATAGGAATGAGAGTGACTGGAGGCTTCTTAAGGTCATCCCCTTCTCAAATAAGCCCAATTGACCCTTCCGGGTCCCATTCTTTGTTAGTCTCTACCACATTCACCCCCTCGCCCCTGCGATCTGGGAGGGGATTGTTGCGGACGTTAGGTGTAGCCTCCTTTGCTTGTATGACTTTGGTATCAATTAATGTCTAGATCTTGTCTTTCAAAGTGCGACATTCATCGATGGTATGAACTTTCATGCCGGAGTGGTAGGCACCTATTTTATTTGGATTGAACTATAGAGAAGAGTTTTCCATGACAACAACGGGTGTAGGGGTGACATATCCAGTAGCTTTCAGTCTCTCGTATAATTTATTGATAGGTTCAGCAATAGGGCTATATTTTCTTGGCGGCCTGCAATCGAAATTTTGTCTGGGTTTCTGATAGTTTTGGCGGGCTGGTGGTGAGTGGTAATATGCTGGCTGGGTGTTATAAGTATGGTAGGAGGTGGTGGGTTGTGGATATCTGGGAGGTGAAGGATGATATGTAGGTGGAGGTGTTTGATATGTAAGAGGAGATTTTGGACCTTGGGCCACCATCAAGACCCTTACTTCTTTCTTTTTGGTTTTCCCCTAATGCAAAGCATTGTTCGTAGCCTGTAATACCTCAAAATTAGTTACCATTCTGCTCTTGATTCCATCTTCAATCCTTTCCCCTAATTTGATGATGTCGGAGAATTTATGATTCTTGATAACCATTAACCTTTCGTAGTATTGTGGATCCTGGGCTCGGACAAAGAACTTGTTCATCAGCTCTTCTTCCAATGCCGGCCTTACTTTCGCAGCTTTCGATCTCCACCGAGTAGCATACTCGTGAAAAGTCTCTGTTGGCTTCTTCTTCAGAGTCTGTATATAGAATACGTCTGGTGCATTCTCCGTATTAAACCTAAATCCATACATGAAATCGATGCCATGCTTACCCAGCTGACCCGTTTCTTTGTATTTTGACTGATGTACCAAGATAGTGCGTCTCCATCGAGGCTCCTCATGAATAATTTCATGCAGATCCTTTCATCCTTTCCAACTCCTACGAGCTTGTCACAGTATGTCCTTAGATGCACCTTTGGGTCTCCTGTTCTATCAAACATCTCGAATTTAGGAGGTTTGTAACCCTCCGACAGTTTTACATCCGACTGAATACACAGATCTTCATAGTTCAAACTCTCAATGCCTTTACCCCCTTCAACACCTTGGACTCGGCTTGTGAGCTTCTTAAGTTCCTCTGCCATATTCTTGATGTGCATGTCCTTCTCGGTGGATTCTGGTGTATATGGGGTTTGTTGAGTGGGGTGAGGTAGAGTTCTACATATATAGGGTTGTTCTGATGGATACCAGGGATTTGGGTGTAGTGATGATCATTGGTTGAGTTCTGCAGATCGGGGGTAGGTTACAGTGTATTTTGAGGGGTATGGTAGGCAGTAGTTTGTGGATACTGAGTTGAATGATGTTGGTGCTGAGGGGGAGTTGGTACTGGTGGAGGATTGGGATTTTGGGGAGGTGTTGCGTATTGATGAGGTGCGGGAGGATTTTGTGGATGTTGGTTCGTTGTGCTTTGAGGAGGTGCTAAGTTTTGGGCATTCTGTTGCTTGATGTCTGGGGTGTTTAAGGTGAGGGAGAGGTTTTCCAAGTTGCGGACTTGCTCAAGTTCCCCTTGTAATTCTAGTATTTTCTGCTCCAATCGTATGACCAATTCATTCTGTGCCGGAGTACTCCGACCATCTGAAGTTTCAACATTTTCCGCATGCACAGTGTTGTCTTCCCTTACTTTAGGATCACTTGGAAGAGGAGGAGGTGGAGGACCTCTGGATCTGGTATGATGTGCTGACGATGCCAGTATGCACGAACCAACCTTAGGGGATGGGAATAATCAAAACAAAGAAAAGCAAAAAGATAAACAAGCCAGTAGGGAATTTTGGAAGGATATTTGCAGTATTTAAACATGTATTACGGAATCATAAATTTGTGTCCTAATTTGGGGACCTCATTGTTCCCGAGGTAGGCCTAGTGACACATAGATTTGGTGAAACTTAATGCCGATAATTTTCTCATTTCATTAATGTAATAAATAGATCAAACCGCTAATCAATAATCAAAAGAGCTACTAATGGCATTTGCCTTATTACAATCAATTTCTAAAACAACTCTAGAAAAGCAAGCAAACAACAATTCTAATCTACTTGGTCCCGGAGGGACCTTCTCCAAGCTTGTCCTTCTTGGTCCCATCGATCAGGTCCCCCAGACCGCGCATGTCCAGTAGCAGATACGCCCTTACTAGGTGTCCTCCTTTGTTTCCCTCTGCATTTTGACAATCCACGATCCTTTTCATCATCTTCTCTTTATGTTCCATCAGACCCTGCTCTATGTACTCCAACCTCTCCGTTGATTTTGAAGAAATTCCTCTCCATTCATTGATTGATTCCATGTCTACCTTGTGTTGTTCCAAATGTCTGGCCTCAGGCTCAAAGATTCTCTTGTGCAACCTCTTGTATTTTACTTGTGCTTTAGCAGCATCGTCTATGACCCTGTTTCCTCGACCGATCCCTAGCTTGATTTCTCCCGCTATGTCATCATCCAACCATGATAGGTAGAAATACACATGACCGGTGTGGTACCAATCTGGTTCAATGGTATCCTTCTCAACAATAATCTTCAGATGCCACATGTGTTGTGCCTCACACTTGAATGGAATGGCATCACCCTGAAAGTCTGCTTTGTAGTGAACCATCTTGGAAACTTGTGGTATGAGTTGTTTTCTCCCAACCTTTCTCATGACCTAGATAGGAGCATAAGGATAGATACCCCTCAACCTAATCAACACTAAGTGAGGAACATATCTTGACCTGATGATGAATTTTCCAGTAGGGAACCACTCGAACATCCAATGGACCTTGTCATTAGTCAAGTTGCTGAATAAGCGCACCCAATCCACAGCGTTTTCTGGTTGTGCAAACATGTCTCGGATGAAAGTCATTCTTTTTGGATGGTGAAAATCTATGTGGTCATTCTATGGTCGCCGCGGAAATTCCTGACGATATAGTCCTCTTTGAAGATGCTCCAACAACCATATTTGCAGTAAAAAATACAACCCTCGAAATGTCTGAATCCCTTCTTGCAGCGGTCCAAGGCTTGGTATATCTCTGCCATGATCATTGGGACAATAGTGTAAGTTTGTCCCTTAATCCCTTTCACTATGGTCTTGGTGACCATAGCCAAATGAGTGTGGATCCTGTCTCCTTGGGTTGGGAATACTATCATCCCCAAAAAATAAACGATGAACACAAAAACCCGTCGATGAGTCCAGCCCAGAGAGGTGATGGCAAACTCATCATGATAGATATAGTAGGATGTGTTGTGCCCATAATGTTCGTAAAGGAAGTCTAAAGTTATGTAAGACTTCTTCAGGAAAACTAGCTCGTCATTCTTTCTAAGACCCATTATTTTCAGAAACCCTCTAGAAATACGATTTTCTGGTACCAGTAGACCAGGGCTATCCTAGGGTAGCCCGGCAAAACCTCTTATTTCCTCAAGAAGGGGAGGCATCTCTATATTACCAAAATGAAAAAAACCCTCTTTTCATCCCAGAACATAGTAGCGGCCTCGATCAGTACATTGTTTGGCTGAATGTCCAGTAAAGACGGTAGATTTTCGAGAACTCTTTTCACATGGTTTTTGTCGCTTGTCGAGAGATTTTCCCACCAGTCTAGCAACAGGGGTGAGATACTTCAGACCATGCCGAACCTGGGGACTTCGTGTCTCATTTCTGCAAAACAAAAAAAGTTAGCCCTCCCCCCCTTCCGGCTTTGAGTACTTACACATTAATGATTAGCGTATCGGCACGTTTTCTCCAAATAATGCACATATCATGATCGTGCCCGTTGGGATTATGGAAATCCCGACGGGCTTCGGACAAGGCTTGCCTTAGAGAGTTATTATGCTGACAACAGTCTAGCTTATGCTAGGTTTGGGCATGATACATGTACAGTTAACATCAGAGTAGGGTTCCCTATAAGAGTCTAGATTGGTACCCTCAAGTGGATAACTTGAGAGGGAAAGGCACGGAAACGTCGACTGCACCGCTGCTCAACTAGTTTTACCAAAAATAAGCCTTTCATAATTTAAAAGGGTAATATAGGAAGAGCGCGGACACTCATCAAGTGCCGCTATTGTATTAATTGCGCACGAGTGGAATATGATGTAGAGCATGTTTTATGTAAAGGTAAAACAACATATTGTCAAGTATTTTGCAAGATGAAAGCGATAAATGCATTATTTAATAAATGTAAAGACAGAAAAAGAAAGAAAACAAGAAAGGAGTTAGTTCGTATAATGGAAAATATAATAAAGCGGTAAAAGGGGTAGGGATTGGGAAAGACATAAATATTGAAGCCAGTGAGCATGATTGGGAAATAACGGAGGAGATGCATATTGTAATCAGATTAAGTGAAGAATTGCATGTAAATTCATATAAAGGGAAAATAGGGAAGGGGGTGTGCATGTAGCAATAAAGAGGGTGAATGGGAGCAGGGTATTCAAGCAAAATGATAAAGACACGCTTATCGAGGGAGACTAATTCACATTGACCAAGTTCATTATGGTAAGAGCCTAAAAATATCCCCAGCAGAGTCTCCATGGTGTCGTGCCCCTTTTTCTCGCGAAATCGGGTTTCAACATTGACAACTCTTTTAAAGGAAGTGTTATTAAAAGAGAGAGTCACCACCTAACAGATTAAGGTGTGCTTGGGCACCTATTTGCAAATGACTCGGGTTTACTAGTTTGCATCACCAGAGATTGGGTAAGGGCTCAAATTACCTTGAAGAGAAGGTGTTAGGCACCCCTTGAGGTCTACAACGGTGGGTCCCGGTCGAACTCGAATTATGTGAATTAATCTAAGAGAAAAAGAAAAAGTTTGGACAAATAAAGAATTATCTTAACAGGAATGGGGGGGGGGGTCCTAAGTTTTTTAGCCTAAAAGATCAACATAAATAATATTTCGTAACTCCCTCAAGACGGGGTATTACTCATATTATTCAGCAAGCACAGACTATCATCTCCTGCTATCCAATTATTATCTTTAAGTTGTTTACCTAAAGCGCTCTATTTAATTCTAAGTCGTTCCCTATGCGTGCACTACCCGTCCCATGCCTATGGTCCAAGATGCATTTGGACTTCTATTTCAGGGTGGTTCTAGACCTTAAATTAGGATGCTCAAAAGGAAAATACTAAGTGACAGAAAAAACAGTTAGGACTTTCAAATAGAAACAAGTATGGGCCCAAGTTAGCTTCCGCACTTAGACATCAAATGCACGCCAAACTGGTTAACATTGATAGTCTTTAATTAATTGTAGAATCCTGTAGGCAGGATGTCTATGTGATGTTGAATGAACGAGCAGGCAGTCATGTACAAAATCAGTTGCTTAATGCGATTGTTAGAACCTATACAAATTTTCCTACTGATTTTAGCATAATACGAGCAAGCCTACTAGCATGGTATCTAGGTGTTTTATGCGATTGTAAATAGTGGAAAGTCACAGAAACAGATCAAGAATTACTTGTTTTAATCCTATAGGCATGTTTTCTAGGCGAGGGTAACAACACAGTATTTGGAAACTCATGAGTAAACGGGCAGAAATGATAATTAAACAAATTCAAGCCTGTAAACATGCATTCTACAATTTGATCCAGTTTTAGATCCTACATGCATGATTTCTATAATTTGATCTAGTTTTAGATCCTATAGGATGGATTTCTACAATTTGAACAAAACAATATGTAAGCATGCATGTGCACACATATTAGATCATATCATTTCCTATAAGCTTGGTCTATAACAGAACACAATTGAACCAAACAATGAGCCTATGGACATGGCTTCTAGCACATAATGACTAAACATAAAAAGGCACCTACATGAAATATGTCTAACATATAACACTCAGCAACACAGTATCGAACCTATAGGCAGGATTTCTACCCAACTTTATTGCAAATGTAAAATAAGAACCCCTTCCAAATTTCACTTACACCCCAGAATTGTTGTTACAAATAATTATTACAGACATAATTTAATGTGATAAATTACAAAGTAAGTATAACTATATGGAGCCTATTGCAGGCCCAAATGTACCCGGACAGGCTAGGCCTTCAACTCACAATAACTCCAAAATACATGTTCATAGATACAACATAACTAGTTGTTGAGTGATTCACCCATATATCAAGGCTGAGCATACATAACCCAAATCCCTAGAGTGTCAGAGTTCCCATGGGTCTCACATGAACCCTGAGCAGTGCTCACACTAGGGAGGCCAAAGGACAGAACCTAAATAGACTTGGCTTTCAGCCGGCTAAGAATGAGGACTCAGAAAGGGCAGATAGTAAAGGAATAAGAGGGTGTCAAAGAATTTCACTAAAGGGACAGAACACATATATACAAACAAATAGCAGACATTCTTGAACTTAAAGCAAACCTAGTCAAGCTTTACGAATTAAACTCAATATAGGCAAGTTTATAAGAAGAGGGTCTAATAACTCACCAGTTGAGATGAAACAGGGAAGAAAGGGATCCAACAGTGTGGTAAATATCACCAAACAAAAGCAAAAACTTGGAGATTTCTGGCCTTGGCTTTTAGGAGGCCAAGAATCAGAACACAGAATAAGATTATTCAATAGTGGAAGCAAACAGCCTTAGTTTATAGTAGTTAGAGATCTTCGAACTTCAAACTTAAAAATCTTTTCCAAAGGAGAGTGGGGAGGGGTTTAAATAGTGCAGAAATTAGAACATAAACATGGAAAATAGTTAGTTTAAACACCAAAAAGGGCACGTACTTAAATCAGTAGAATTGAAACCCAAAATTTTAGGTAAAAATACACAAGATTGGCAGAAAATAAGGCAAAGGATCACATAATGCATACAATGAACATAGACGGGAAATTATTCAAAAGAAGCACTGATCAAACCAGATTTGGTTCAAGTAAAAAGGTTCTGAAACCCTTATTTTAGGTAATTAAATGAAATAAAAAAAAAGGCAGATTCACACATAATAGGGCGAATAATGACGAAATAATGCTAAAAATCAAAGCTTGAACCAGTTTTGGTTCGAATTAAAAGAGAATCTAAACCCTAACCTTAGGGGTTTGAGCCGAGCGAGGCTCGATTGTTGGGTACAGATTTGGTCAAGGATACCCTGGACAAGGTGAAGGTGATTCAGGAGAGACTTCGCATAACCCAGTCCAGGCAGAAGAGTTATGCGGACCAGACGGTTCGCGATTTGGCATTTATGACTGGTGATCGAGTGTTGCTTCGAGTATCGCCTATGAAGGGCGTCGTGAGGTTCGGGAAGAAGGGTAAGCTGAGTCTGAGGTTCATTGGCCCATTTGAGATATTACGGCGCGTTGGGGAGGTTGATTATGAGCTTGCCTTACCTCCCAGTCTAACAAGAGTTCATCTAGTATTCCACGTATCTATGCTCCGGAAGTATCACGGTGATCCGGCTCATGTATTGGATTTCAGTTCAGTCCAGTTGGAAAATGATCTATCTTTTGTCTAGGAGCCAGTAGCCATTTTGGATAGGCAGATCAGAAAACTCATGTCAAAGAGCATTGCATCAGTAAAAGTCTAGTTGAGGAGTTAGCTGGTCGAGGAAGCAACTTGGGAGACCTAGCAGGATATGCGCAGCCAGTACCCTCATCTTTTCTCAGCTTCAGGTATTTCTTTATACTCGTTCGAGGATGAACGATTGTTTTAAGAGGGGTAGGATGTAATGACCTGGCCGATCGTTTTGAGAGATAGATCCCTAATACCCTAATAACTGCTTTCCCCATGTTTGTTTCTGATATTGGGACTTTCTAGAGTGATTAGCTATGAAATTTTGAGAGCTTTGGGACACTTAGTCCCTAATTATGAGTTTAAGCCTTAGAAATCAGACCGCAGTCAAAGCTATGTGAAGACGGGTCCGGAATGAAATTATGTTGACTATGTTAGCTCCGTTGAGTGACTTCGGGGTTAAGAGCGCGTCCAGAATGTGTTTTCGAGGTCTGTAGTAGATTTAGGCTTGAATTGGTGAAAGTTATACTTCGGTGATTTCGGCCGATAGATGAAATTTTGATATCAAACTCGGAATGGAATTCCAGAAGTGGCTCTAGGTTCGTGGTGTCATTTGTGACCTGTGTGTCAAATTTGAGGTCATTCGGACTAGTTTTGACGTGTTTTGGCAACATGGTGATTTTGAAAAAATGAAGTTCTTAGGCTTGAATTCATGTTTAATTCTTGTTTTTGGTGTTATGTGATGTGGTTTGGAGGCTCGACTAAGTTCGAATGAGGTTATGGTACTGGTTGGTAGGTTTGGTTGAGGACCGGGGGGCCTCAAGTGTGTTTCGGATGCCCAACGGGAAGAATTTTGGACTTAGGCTATTGCTGGTGTTGCTGAACCTGTCATTTATGCACCTGCAGATGTTGGACGCAGGTGAGGTTCCACAGAAGTGAGGGGAGAATTCGTAGGTGCGGTCTTAGGCTTAGGGGTCTGTGGTCGCAGATGCGGCTCATGGACCGCAGAAGCGGAACCACATATGCGAAGAAAGTGCCGCAGATGCGGAGCTTGAGGAGATTATTGATTTCCGCATATACGGAGCCCAGGCCGCAGAAGCGGGACCGCAGGTGCGAGCAGCGCTGGACAGAAATAAGAAAATTGAGGGGTTTTCATAACTTCTAAAATCAATTTGGAGCTCAAGAATAGGCGATTTGTGAGGATTTTGAAGAGGAGACTAGTAGGTATCGATTCCTAATCCTATTTCCTTTATATTTCATCAATCTATACTAAGTTCTTCAATCTAATTAAGGAAAATTGTTGGAAAAGGTTTAAAAATGGGAGAAAAGTTTCCCAATTGAGAATTCGAGTTTGAATGAGATTTTGACGTCGGATTTTGATGATTTTTGGTTGAGTGTACTCGTGAGTGTTAGGTGTTCGGAATTTTGTGACTTTCACCCGATTCCGAGTCGTGAACCCGGGAGACTTTTTGGGCAATTTTCCTAATTTTGCGCTTTATCTTGGAATTGATTTGTTAAACTAGTTGTTTGTAGTGATATTTACATTATATAACTTATTTGAATAGATTCGGGTCATTCAGACTTTGGTACTCGTGGCAAGAACGTGATTTCGAGTTGATTTGAGTAGTCGAGGTAAGTGGCTGGCCTAACTTTTCATTGGGGACTTCCCCTTAGGTTGTTTTGATATTTATTGTTATGTGGGTGACATGTACGTACACAGGCCATTATTACAAAAATCCCATCTTTCCCTTCCTAAATTCTGAACTGTTCTTTCTTCTATTTAATGGGCCTTAATGTGTTAAACTGTTTTGCTTAGTTTTGGAAAGCATGCCTACTTGTCTAGTTGTCTATTTGATACTCTGTGTACCATGCTTAGCTAGATTACCGCAATCCTTACCTGTGATTAGATGAACTATATAAATTGATGTTATTCCTGGCATTCATCCTGCATCGCATATTTAAATTGGGACTACAGACGTATTCCGGGAGATCCCCCTGTACTGCATATTTAAATTGGGACTACGGACGTATTTCGGGAGATCCCCTTGTACTGCATATTTAAATTGGGACTACAGACGTGTTTCGGGAGATCCCCTTGTACTGCATATTTATATTGGGACTACGGACGTATTCCGGGAGATCCCCCTGTACTGCATATTTATTTTGGGACTACAGACGTATTCTGGGAGATCCCCATGTACTGCATAATCATTTGGAGCTACGGGACGGTATCCCGGGAGATTTCACTTTGTGATACATTGTGTTGAGCCGAGGACTCTCTTTATTGTAAAACTTTATATTATTTTCTTATACTGCTTTCTGTAGACATTACCTATGTTTTGTGTTGTTTTAAATTGACTTATTTAGAAAATCTAGTAGCGCCTTAACCTGACCTCGTCACTACTTGACCGGGGTCAGGCTTGGCACTTACTGGGTACCAAATGTGGTGTACTCATTCCCTTTCCTGCACATGTTTTTGTGTGCAGATCCAGGTACAATATCATCCTCATGGTTAGTCGTTGCTGCTGATTCTAGGAGACTGCAAGGTATTTCTGTCGCGTCCGCAGAATCCTCCGAGTCCCCTTTCGTTCTATCTTAAAGAGATTTTTCTTATGTACTTTCTAGTTTTTGTTAGATACAGTAGTGTTAGAAGCTTGTGACTGTCTATGACATTCCGGGTCTTTGGGAGTTATATTTTGTACGAGCCAAGCGGCATCGTTATGATTATTCAGATTCCATGTCATTTATTTCTTTATTTATTGTATTTCTAATTAAGTTTATTCGCTAATTAGGCTTACCTAGTCGTAGAGACAAGGTGCTGTCACGATATATTTGGAGGGTAAATTGGGTCGTGACAGTACTCTTGCCACGTGCTTTGCACATGCTTTACACTGTAAAATTTGTCTAATAAATATTAATTTTTTTGTATCTATTATAATTATTGTCATATAATATATAAACTAACGATAAACTGAAACAAAAAGATATAAATAAAAAGGACTACTATAACAAAAAAAAAAATAAGAAGAGAGAAATGAAACACGCAAAATATGCATAAAATAAAAATGTTCAAAAACTTGAAACTCTCGTAATATATTGCCTAATTAAGAAAATTAAGAGGACTTATTGCAATCACCATTAATGTTTGTCCCATTGACCTTATCATAGGAAAAAAGAAATGAAAATAAAACAAAGTTTAATAATTCAACACCATTAACACGTATGATGAAAAAATACCAAATACTTAATGTTTATTGTTTACAAAAATACAAAACACTCGTTATACCATGTTTTGATCAATCATCCTCTGGTGGAGGGAAGTTGAGATCTGGCACATGGTACTTCTTCCCATTGTCTACCAATTTCAAATCAGGAACCTTCACGTCATTGTGTCTAGTTGGACTTGGTTCTGAGACAACCTCCTCTTTTCCTTGCAATGCAACTTGTTTTTGTCTTTTTCCTTGACAACCTCTTTTAGTGATTGAATATCAACAGATTCATTATATGTACATTCTCTATTGTGGCTTCGATGGGAGCGTATACCCAACAAAGGATTTTGATAAATGTAACGACCAGGCCGGGCATTTTGAGTATTACTACCCCATTCCTCCATTTACTTCTTAATTTGTTCTTTACAGTTGTTATATGACTTGTCGGGATATGGGGTTCGGGATATGTTATATGAATTTCTCAACTTAGTTTCAAGGTTTAAAACTTAAGTTGAAAAGGTTGGCTGGATGTCGACCAATGTGTAAACGACCCCGAAATAAAGTTTTGATGATTCCAATAGCTCCGTATGGTGATTTTATACATAGAAGCGTGTCCAGAAAAATTATTTGGAAGCCCATAGCTAAATTACACTTGAAATGGCAAAATTAGAAATTTAAGTTTGAAAGTTTGACTAGGGAGTTGAATTTTTGATATCGGGGACAGAATCCAGTTCTAAAAATTTTCATAGATCTGTTATGTCATTTATGACTTGTGTTCAAAATTTGAGGTCAATCGGGCTTGATTTGATAGGTTTCGATATCGAATGTAGAAGTTGGAATTTCTTAGTTTCATTAGGCTTAAATCGGGGCATGATTCATGTTTTATCATTGTTTGATGTAATTTGAGGATTTGACTAAGTTCGTATGATATTTTTGGACTTGTTGGTGTATTTGGTTGAGGTCCCGGGGGACTCGGGTGAGTTTCGAATGGTTAACGGATCAGATTTGGACTTAGAACAATTGAAACTTGTTGCTGCCTATTGATGCAATCGCACCTGTGGAAATTGGCTTGCAGGTGCGATCCGCAAAAATGGATGAAATGTCGCAGAAGCGCGATCGCAGTAGCGACAACATGGCCGCAGGTACGGCCTGAGCTAAGGAGCCCCTCCGGAGTCTTCAGCCCCCCACAGTGAGCGTCGATGATTTATATTTGGGATGGACTTCCTAGGGCATCGACTTGCCTTATTTATATTTGTGATAAACTTTTTAGACATGTATCTTGTCCGAATTATTATAATTTGGGGATAAATATTTCCCTAGGCTAGATTGGCCATATATAGTATTGAGTGACCGAGTAATTGTGATTGTGAGTGTACGGGGTTCTTCCACTGAGAATTCATATTCCTCATATCATTCAGTATTGATCTATTTTTCTTGTACTGAGTTTAACTGTTGAACTTGAAAGCATGCCTACATTTTCATACTGTTATTTCTATACTGGACTATACCTGTTGAGCTCGTCACTACTTTCAGCCCAAAGGTTAGTCTTGTTACTTATTGAGTTGGTTGTACTCATGCTACACTCTGTACCTCGTGTGCAGATCCAGGCACTTCCAGACACGGAGCCTGTTAGATCTCAGAGTGTTATCAGTTGGAGACTATCAAGGTAGTTGCTTGGCATCCGCTGACCTTGACTCTCTTCCTCTCAGTTATTATACTGCTCTATATTGTTCAGACAGTGTTTCTATCAGTCGGACTTTGTATCATTTAGATGCTCATGTACTCAGAGACCCCGGGTTTTTGGAAGTGTTTTATATCAATATCTGTGAGATTTTTATATTGAATTCAAATATTATGTTTTCAAACTTAAGAGGTTATTGTGATTTATTGAGGTTGTCAGCTTTCCTAGTATTGATATAGGAGACATCACGACATGCATATTTTGGTTTGTGACAAGTTGGTATTAGAGCCTAGGTTACATAGGTCTCACGAGTCATGAGCAGGTTCAGTATAGTGTTGCGGATCAGTACAGAGACGTCTGTACTTATCTTCGAGAGGCTGCCAAACCCTTAGGAAAATTTCGCGTTCTTCTATTCTGTCGTGTGAATTTGTCGATTTCGGAAACTAAATTTTTGTTATTCTATTCTCTCATAGATGGAGGTCCAATTCGGCAGAGGAGTTAGGCTACGAATCCTGCACCATTTGCTCCACCACTCGCCCAGCCAGCTCGGGGTGAGGCTCAGTCAGCTAGGGATCGCCCAAGAGGGGTAGGCCGATCAAGAGGCGGTCATGCCCGCTCCTATGCTTTCTCTGCCAGGCCAGATGTCATTTCTTCAGATGCAGTGATCACAAGTATTTTCTAAGTGTGCCACTGGGAAGCTTCTATATTATTTGACTCTGGTTCTACTTATTCATATGTATCATCGTACTTTACTCATTATATGGATATGCCCCGTGAGTCCTTAGTTTTACCTGCTCGTGTATCTACGTCGGTGGGAGATACTATTATTGTAGACGGTGTGTATCGATCGTGTGTTATAACTATTGGGGGACTGGATACTAGAGTTGATATCTTATTGCTTAATATGGTTGATTTCGATGTAATCTTGGGTATGGATTGGTCGTCTCGATGTCATGCTATTCTGGACTATCATGCAAAAATGGTGACGTTGGTGATACCGGGATTGCCAAAGGTCGACTAGAGAGGTTCTCTAGATTATGTTCCCAGCAGGGTAATTTCTTACTTGAAGGCCCAAAGTATGGTTAGGAAGGGGTGTTTGTTATTTTTTGCCTTTGTGACAGATGTTGATGCAGACACTCATAATATTGATTCTATACCGGTAGTGCGAGACTTTCCAGATGTATTTCCTGCAGACCTGCCGGGTATGCCACCTAGCAAGGATATTTATTTCGGTATTGACTTGGTGCCGGGAAATCAACCCATTTCTATATCTCCATATTGTATGACACTAGTTGAATTGAAAGAATTGAAAGAGAAACTTCAGGAATTTCTTGATAAAGGGGTTTATTATGCCTAGTGTGTCACCTTGGGGTGCACCAGTTCTATTTATCAAAAAGAAGATGGTACTATGCGGATGTGTATCGACTATAGGTAGTTGAACAAAGTTACAATCAAGAATAAGTATCCGGGTATCACCAGTTAAAAATTCGGGAGTCAGATATTCTAAAGACGAAATTCAATACCCGCTATGGTCACTATGAATTTCTCGTGATGTCTTTTGGGCTGACCAACATCCCAACATTATTTATGCACTTGATGAATAATGTATTTCAGACGTATCTTGATTTGTTTGTCGTAGTATTTATTGATGATATCTTGGTATAGTCATGTAGCCAAGAGGAACATGCACAACAATTGAGTATTGTACTACAGAAACTGAGAGAGGAGAAACTTTATGCCAAATTCTCCAAGTGTAAGTTCTGGCTTAGTTCAGTGGCATTCTTGGGACACATAGTGTCCAGTGAAGGAACTTAGGTGGATCCAAAGAAAATAGAGGCAGTTCAGAGTTGGCTAAGGCTATTTTCAACTACTAAGATTTAGAGTTTTCTTGGCTTGGCTGGTTATTATCGTCGCTTTGTGGAGGGCTTCTTGTTTATTGCATCTCCCTTGAATAAATTGATCCTGAAGGATGCTCCATTCAGTTGGTCGGATGAGTGTGAAGAGAGCTTTTAGAAGCTCAAGATTGTCTTGACCAAAACTCCAGTTCTAGTTTTGCCTTCAACTTCATGCTCTTATACAATGTATTGTGATGCTTATCAGATTGGTATTGGGTGTGTCTTAATGCAGGAGGGTAGAGTGATTGCTTATGCTTCGCGCCAATTGAAGCCACGTGAAAAGAACTACCCTGTCCATGATTTAAAATTGGCAGCCATTGTTCATGCATTGAATATTTGGTTGCACTATCTCTATGGTGTGTCTTGTGAGGTATTTACTGGTCATCAGAGTCTTCAACACTTATATAAACAGAAGGATCTAAATTTGACGCAGCGGAGATGGTTGGAGCTGGTAAAGGACTATGATATCACTATTTTGTATCATTCTGGGAAGGCCTATGATATCACTATGCGTAATCGCCTTGCTTGGTTATTATACAAGAATTATTTATGCTTTCTTGTTAATTTTAATTCCATAGGAATATAGGCGTTAGGTTAGCTTGAATATGCCATTTGTACTTCGGGAGAAGGCTACGAGCAATATTAACCCTGTCAACAAATAAACCTGATAAATTAATTAGGCAATTTAAGTGAAAAACTCAACGGGATTGTTAGCTAACCCATATCTCTAGAATATTCACTCACATTGAATTCGTCTTTAAGCTTGTCGTTGTTTTCTTTAATATCTTAATTTTTTATTCTAGATTAATTTTAGTTAAATATTCATACTTTAGAAAATCACTTGAACAGATTAATTATCTTATTTTAATTTAGTAAATAGTTAATCACAAGTCCCTGTGGGTACAATTACAATCTTATATTAATTGTACGACCACATATACTTGCGTGTGCGTTTGGGAGCAACACTTGCATTCATTCCTGTTGGTGAAAGGTCTCTTGCAGTTGATGTTCAGGCCTTGGCTAACCAGTTCATGAGATTAGATGTTTCGGATCCCAGTCGGGTTCTAGCCTATGTGATTTCTCGGTATTCTTTATATGATTGCATCAGAGAGCGTCAGTATGATGATCCCCATTAGCTTGTCCTTAAGGACACAGTTCAGCACGGTGATGCTAGAGCTGTTACTATTGAAGATGATGAGATGTTGAGGATGTAGGGTTGAATTTGTGTGCCAAATGTAGATGGGCTGCGTGAATTGACTCTTGAAGAAGCCCATAGTTCGCAGTATTCCATTCATCCTGGTGCCGCTATAATGTACCAAGATTTTAGGTAGCACCATTGGTGGAGAAAAATGAAGAAAGATATAGTTGGGTATGTAGCTCAGTGTTTAAATTGTCAACAGGTGAAGTACGAGCATCAGAGATTGGGGCAGATTACTTCAGAGACTTGAAATTTCGGATGGAAGTGGGAGCGTATTACCATGGACTTCGTAGTTGGAATCCCACGGACTTTGAGGAAGTTTGATGTTATTTCGGTGATTATAAGTCGGTTTACCAATTCTTCACATTTTATTCCAGTTAATACTACTTATTCTTCAGAGCGGTTGACCGAGATTTATATCCGCGAGATTGTTCGCCTACACGGTGTGCTGGTTTCCATCATTTCAGATCGGGGCACACAATTTACATCATATTTTTGGAGAGCAGTACAACGAGAATTTTGTACACAAGGTTAGCTGAGTACAACATTTCACCCTCAGACGGACGCCCAGTCCGAGCGCACTATTCAGATATTGGAAGATATTCTACACGCTTGTGTTATAGATTTTGGAGGTTCTTGGGATCAGTTTCTGCCAATTGTAGAGTTTGCTTATAATAGCAGCTACCAATCGAGCATTCAGATGGCTCTGTATGAGGCTTTATATGGGAGACGTTGTTGGTCTCCGGTGGGTTGGTTTGAGCTGGGTGAGGCTAGGGTATTAGGTAGTGATTTAGTTCAGGATGCTTTAGAAAAGGTTAAATTGATTCAGGAACGACTTCGTACGGCGCAGTCTAGACAGAAGAGTTATGTCGACCGGAAGGTTCGCGTTGTTTCTTATATGGTAGAAGAGAAGTTACTACTCCGAGTTTTGCCTATAAAGGGTGTTATGAGGTTTGGGAAGAATGGCAAGTTGAGTCCTAGGTATATTGGGCCTTTTGAGATACTTAAGAAGATTGGAGATATGGCTTATGAACTTGCCTTTCCACCTAGTGTATTGGGTATTCACCTAGTGTTTCATGTATCTATTCTCCGGAAGTATGTCGGAGACCCGTCTCATGTTTGGGATTTCAGTACAGTGCAGTTGGATAGTAATTTGACTTATGATGTGGAGCCGATTGCCATTTTAGACCGGCAGGTTCAAAAGTTGAGATCAAAGAACATAGCTTTAGTGAAAGTACAGTGGAGAGGCCAGCTAGTCGGAGAAGCTTATTGGGAGACTGAGCGGGAGATGCAGATCAAATATCCACACATGTTTAAGACTTTAGGTATAATTCTAAACCTGTTCGAGGATGAACGTTTGTTTAAGAGGGGGAGAATGGAACGACCCGGCCGGTTGTTTTGAGTATTACAACCCCATTCACCTATTTACTGCTCAATTTGTGCTTCACACTGGTTATATGACTTGTCGGGGTAATTGGTTCGAGT
Organism: Nicotiana knightiana; assembly: GCA_005239525.1. NCBI lineage: Eukaryota > Viridiplantae > Streptophyta > Magnoliopsida > Solanales > Solanaceae > Nicotiana > Nicotiana knightiana. The sequence goes on along the minus strand of ML399010.1, from coordinate 100,938 downwards.
CCTTTGAGGTCTTGGAATTAATGCGAACACTTAGTTCTAAGGTTAAAAACTTAAGTTGAAAAGGTTGGCTGGATGCCGACCTACGTGTAAATGACCTAGAGTAAAGTTTTGATGATTCCAATAGTTCCGTATGGTGATTTTGGACTTAGGAGCATGTCCGAAAAAATCATTTGGAAGCCCGTAGCTAAATTAGGCTTGAAATGGCGACATTAGAAATTTAACTTTGGAAGTTTGACCGGGGAGTTGAATTTTTGATATTGGGGCCGGAATCCTGTTCTGAAAATTTTCGTGCTCGTTATGTCATTTATAACTTGTGTGCAAAATTTGAGGTCAATCGGACTTGATTTGATATGTTTCAACATCGAAGTAGAAGTTGGAAATTTTTAGTTTCAATAGGCTTGAATCGGGGTATGATTCATGTTTTTAGCAATGTTTGATGTAATTTGACGCTTCAACTAAGTTCATATGATGTTTTAGGACTTGTTGGTGTATTTGGTTGAGGTCCTGGGGGCCTCCGATGAGTTTCAGATGGTTAACGGATCAAATTGGGACTTAGAACAACCGAAACTTGATGTTGCTTACTGATGCAACCGCACTTGCGGAAATTGGATCGCATGTGCGAGCTCGCAGAAGCGAGCTTGGAACCGCAGAAGCGTGGGGTTCGCAGAAGCGGATGAAATATCGTAGAAGCACGACTACAGAAGTGAAAACATGGTCGCAGATGTGGCCTTGGCTAAGGGCGCACTGGACCGTAGAAGCAAATCCGCAAAAGCGAGAATGGCGCAGAAGCGGGAGGAAAAACCGCAGAAGCGGAACCTCTAGACAGTGTACAAAAATAGAGGGTTCCGACATTCTTGTCATTTTGGACATTTTCAACACGGTTTCGGGCGATTTTTCAGAGAGAATTCACAGGAAATCTTGAGGTAAGTCATTTGTAATCATTGTTAGTCAATAATATTGGATTATCTCTGAGTATTTCGACTAGATTACGTGTTTTTGAGGTGAAATGAGAGGATTTGGGCCTACAGATTTGAAATTAAGAATCTAAGATTTGGAGGTCGATTCTGATGTCAGAAGTTGATAAAATTTGTGTGGTTGGACTCGTGGTTGAATTTGCGTTCATATTTTGTAACTTTTGTCGGGTTTCGTGATGTGGTCCCACAGGTGATTTTTGAGTTAATTTTCGGATTTTGTTGGAAAATTTGTATTTTCATATGGAATAAATCCCTATGATTTGTATTGACTGAATTGAATTAATTATGACAAGATTCGATGTGTTCGGAGGGCAATCCCCAAGGCAAAGGTATAAGCGAAGTAAATAATTACACTGTTTGAGGTAAGTAACATTTCTAAACTTGGTTCTGAGGGTATGAATCCCTGAATTTTGTGTTGTATCATTTGTTGGAGGTGACACACATGCTATGTGATGAGCGCGTGAGTGTGCATAGAAATCATGTCTTGAAGAAATTATGTGGAGTTGTAAAATTTAGGAATCATGTTATTTTCCGCATATTCTCCATGTGTTAGAGGAATTAAGTTGAGGCTCGTATTAAAAATCATGTTTAGGCTACGTGCCGATATTTTGGGACCCATAGGGTCGTGTTGCTATTGAATTTTGTTGTTTAAAAATATACATTTCATACTCAGCCATGTTCATCCACTGTGAGGATATTTATGGGATCGGGTCTGCCCGCCTGCAGCAGGCCATACCAGCTTTATTTATATTATTATATATGGATCGGGGTTGCCCGTCTGCAGAAGGCCATGTCGGCTTTATTATTATATGGATCAGGGTTGCATGCATGCAGTAGGCCACATAAAATGTTGGGCTGAAGGAGCCCCTCCAGAGCCTACACCCCCCACAGTGAGTGTAGATTATTTAATTCGGGATGGACTTCCCAGGGCATGTACTTCCCTTACTTATTTATATTTGTGATGAATTTATCTGGACATGGATCTTGTCTGAATCTTTATAATTTGGGGATAAATATTTCCATGCTGGATTGGCCATATACAGTACCAAGTGACCAAGTAATTGTGATTGTGAGTAGACGAGGTTCTTCCACTGAGCTGTCATATTCCTCATATCGTTCAGTACTGAGTTTAACTGTCGAACTTGAAAGCACGCCTACATTTTCGTACTGTTATTTCTACACAGGACTATACCTGTTGAGCTCGTCAGTACTTTCAGCCCAAAGGTTAGTCTTGTTACTTATTGAGTTGGTTGTACTCATACTACACTCTGCACCTCGTGTGCATATCCAGGTGCTTTCGGACACAGAGATTTTCAAGGTAGCTGCTTGGCATCCGCTAATCTTTACTCTCTTCTTTTCAGTTATTGTACTATTCTATATTGTTCACACAATGTTTCTACCTGTCAGACATTGTATCATTTAGATGCTCATGTACTCAGTGACATCGGGTTTTAGGAGGTGTTTTATATCTGTATTTGTGAGATTTTTATATTGAACTCAAATATTATGTTTTCAAACTTAAGAGGTTATTGTGATTTATTGAGGTTGTTGGCTTGCCTAGTATTGAGATAGGCGCCATCACGACATGCATATTTCGGAACGTGACAGTGGATGAATGTCTTTTCCACTACACACTAAGTACTCTCTATTCCAAGGAAAGTTAAGAGGATGCGACATATTTAGCATCTGAACATTTCTTGGCTGCAAAATACTGCTTCCTCCACCGAACATATCATATGAACGCTTCTACAAGAGACTAGGAGTGACTGTAACATTTCGAGGAATGCCACCTAAATTGGCCCTCTGTAACAACCCGGCCTGTCGTTCTGAGTGTTATAGACCCATTTCCAACATTTATGCTTCTTTATGTATTGTTCATTTGTGTTGAGTTGTATCGAGTAGGTATATTTGGGTCCGGAGTAGTCTTGGAGTGAAATGAGACACTTAGTCTCTTAGTTAGAAAGCTAAGTTAGAAAAGTCAACCGGAAGTTGACTTATGAGTAAACGGACTCGAATTTTGATTTCCGTGATTCGGTTAGCTTCGTTGGGTGATTCTAGACTTAGGAGTGTGTCCGGAATGTAATTTGAAGGTTCGTGGTAGAATTAGGCTTGAATTGGCGAAAGTTAGAAATTTGGCGATTTTGGTCGGCAGTGGGAAATTAGGTATCAGGGTCGGAATGGAATTATGGAAGTTGGAGTAAGTTCGTAGTGTCATTTGTGACATGTGTGCAAAATTTTAGGTCATTCGGACGTGGTTCAATAGGTTTCGGCGTTGTTGGCTAATTTTGAAAGTTTAAATGTTCTTAGGCTTGAATCCGAGGTTGAATTGGTGGTTTGGTGTTGTTTTGGGTGTTCTGAAGGTTCGACTAAGCTCGGGTAGTGATATATGACTTGTGGGAATTATTGTTTGAGGTCCCGAGGGGCTCGGGTGAGTTTCGAATAAGTCTGGGCTACATTGTGCTCGTTTTTCTTATGTTTCGACGTCGTTTCTTCAAGCATAAATGGTACCACATTAAGCAAATGAGCTCCGATTTCCTTTTTGATTGAATAATTAGATCCATATCGTAACTACAAACCCTTAGCACAAAGGATCGTCGAATTTGGACATCGTATGAGGATTTTATGATCATTTTACTGAGAATTAGGTTGCCAGATTTTTCAGATTAATTACAAAATTGCCACTGACGGCGTATTTAAAAATCTACACTATTTGCAAATATTGAAACCAACATATCTCCTTCATTATAAGGTCAAATTTAATGATTCAAAAACCTAAATTGAGTAAAATTTCACAAGGAATCCACTAGAGACATAAAAAAGTGAGTTTTGGGCTCGTTTGGCATGAGAAACGAGGTAGAATAGCTGCCAGAACAATCTATAAAATAAAGGTTTGTTCATTCGATCATATTTTGATTTGGGGAGCTCGGATTTGGGAGATTTTCACCATATGGATTGGAGTAAGTGTTCTCTACTCGGATTTGGTTATATATCATGAATCCATCTTCATTTTTGGGATTTGATTGATGTTTTCAAAGCGAAATTGAGGGAGTTAGGGCTTGAGTTTTGGAGAGTTTTAGGTAGGGATTTGAGGGGCACCGATTTTGATAAATTTTATATGGTTAGACTCAGGATAGGACGAGGATTATTATTCTGCCATTTTTGACTGGTTTCGAGACGTGGGCCAGGGGGCCGGGTTTTGACCGATTTCAGTTTTTTGGCATATTTTGTAGTTTTTATTCTGGAATTCAATTCTTTAGCGTATGTTGATAGTAGTATTCTGATTTTGGTTAGATTTGTAGATTTTGGAGACCGAGTCCAGAGAAGAGGGAATCCCGGAGTAGGATTTTTACGCGGTTAAGGTAAGTAACAGTTTTAACTCTGGCTTTGAGGGTATAAATCCGGAGATTCCATATTATGTGATTGTGTGGAAGTGATTCCCACGCTAGGTGAAGGGCGTGTGGGTGTACACCGCGAGGATTGAGAATTGGTCCATCCCGTGAGGCTGTGAGGCCTAATAGCTATTATTTGTGGTTATGTGTTTACTTGTTGTTGAACTTGTTTGCCTTCATATTAGAGATCATGTTTAGGCTTTATTCATGCTCACGCTATTTGTCTCAGTCATAGATATTATTGTACATGTTTCCCTCAGTCTCTATTATTTTGCTGATATGTTGTGATACTTGACGTGGGTTGTGTCCCCTTATTTGTGGTGCATTGTGAGGCTGGAGACATACATGACTGAGTGAGGCCGAGGGCCTGGTTGTGAGGATATTAATACCATAGCACGTGAGCTGTCCGCGTAGCATGTGAGCTGACCGTGCGTGTCCAGGTATTGATACCATAGCGCGTAGTTGTCCGCATAGCACGTGAGCTCACCGTACAAATAAAGGTATTGATATTATGGAACGTGAGTTGTCCGTGCTTAGAGCTTGGGCTTTGGGAGCCCTTCCTGAGTATGTACACATCCCTAGTGAGCATAAAGTGTTGAGTGTATTGAGTGTTGAGTGTATTGAGTGTTGAGTGTTGAGTGTTGAGTGCGAGTGCTGAGTGATGGAGTGACATTGATGTGAGGTTGCATTTACTTTTGCTTTTGCTGCATTTATCTGTTAATTTCTTTGTAATATTTGTTGATTATGGAATTTACATGTTTATCCCTGTTTATATTTTTAAATTGTGATAAAGAACTAATTGGATTGTTTTGCTTAGCTCGTCGCTACTACTCAGTTTCTTAGTTATTTCTATTACTATTGAGTCGGTTGTACTTATACTACACCATGCACTTTATGTGCAGATCCAGGTGAGTTAGAGCGCGGCGATCGTTGAGTTCAGGCTGGCTATCTTTGGAGATTGCAAGGTACGACCGTAGGACCTTGTTACGCCTTTTATCATTTCCCTTTTTTGAACTGTATTGACAGTTAGACAGTTATATATCCTAGTTCACAGTTTTAGACGCTCATGACTTAGTGATACCCTGTTGTTTGGAGCTCGTTTCTGTATTTTCATATTATTTATAATCAGAGTTAGTTGTTTATGAAAAATTCAAGTTATTGGAAATATTTTATTAAATTCTTATAATCAAATTAGTAGTAATATTTTGGGAAATAGGCATTCCTTATAACGCGATAGGCGCTATCACGACCATGGTTAGATTTTGGGTCATGACACCCTCGCATTGCTACTAATGTGAGTGCCACTTATGGAACCTACCACTGCTCCACTAGTAGGAGGAGTGGGAATTAGGGAAGCAAGTGGAGTAATAGCATTCTCAGTCGCACTGAGAATGGATGAAGGCTTTTGTTGTTGTTTTTCATCCCTATTACTTTTTTTCTTCATATATGAAAAAAAAGAATATCATAGGCAAAATATAAATAGCTCAAACATCCAGAAGAAAGTAACTGTATTGATATAAGGAAAAACATTGTCATTTACCAATGGATGCCCATTGTACCTTATAGCATTTTGAGGAAAGCCACCTAAAGTGGCACCCGTATTGCCACTAATGTGAGTGTCACTTGTGGAACCTACCACTGTTTCACTAGTATGAAGAGTAGGACTTGGGGAAGCAAATGGGAGCAATAACATTTTCAAGGCGGTGGAGAATATGTGATGGCTTTTTCTTTTGTTGTTTTTGATCACTACCACTTTTGTTCTTTATATCCAAAGAAAGAGAAGATCATATAATAGAGAAAAATATTTAAACTTAGCATATAACACCTCTATGGTTTGAAATAAAGTATTTTAGAGTTAAGTTCTACTAACGAATTCAAAACTTTAACCGTTTCAAAAAACTATCATGTAATCTTCTGTACTCTTGTCACGTGCTTTGAACATGCTTTACACAAGCTTTGCATTGTAAACTTTGTCTAATAAATATTATTTTTTTGTATCTAATGTAATTATTGTCATATAAATTTATAAACTAACAAAAAACTAAAACAACATATATAAATAAAAAGAACTACTATAACATAAAAAATAAGAAGAGAAAAAAGAAACACGCAAAATATGCACAAAATAAAAATGTACAAAAAGTTGAAATTCTCACAATATATTGCCTAATTAAAAAAATCAAGAGGACTTCTTGCAATCACCATTAGTGTTTGTCCCCTTGCCCTGATCATGGGAAGTAAGAAAAACAAATAAAATTAAGTTTAGTAATACTACACCATTAAGACATATGATGAAAAAAAAATACTTAATGTTTATTGTTTACTAAAATACAAAACACTCATTCTACCATATTTTGATCAATCATCCTCTGGTGGAGGGAAGTTGAGATTTGGCACACAGTGCTTTTTCCCAGTGTCTAGCACTTTCGAATCAGGAACATTCACGTCATTACGTCTAGTTGGACTTGGTTCTGCGACATTCTCCACTTTTCCTTGCGATGCAACTTGTTTTTTTGCTTTGTCCTTGACAATCCCTTTTAGTGGTTGAACAACACCAGATTCATTATATACACCTTCTCTATTGTGGCTTAGCTGGGAGCGCATATACCCAACGAAGGACTTGGGTTAATGAATGACTTTTCCACTACGCACTAAGTACTCTCTATTCCAAGGAAAGTTAAGAGGATGCGACACATTTAGCAGCTGAACATTGCTTGGCCGCAGAATATTGCTTCCTTCACCGAACATGTCATATGAACGCTTCTGCAAGAGACAAGGAGCGACTGTAACATTTCGAGGAATGCCACCTAAAGTGTCCCTCGCGTTGCTAATAATGTGAGTGCCACTTGTGGCACCTACCGCTCCTGCACTAGTAGGAGTAGTGAAACTCAGGGAAGCAAGTGGAGTAATAGCATTCTCAGTGTGACTGAGAATAAATGAAGGCTTTTCTTATTTTTTTTTCATAATCCCTAGAACTTTTGTTCTTCGTATACCAAAAAAGAAGAAGATTATCATAGGAAAAATATAAATAACTCAAGCATTCGGAAGAAAGTAACTTTATTGATATAAGGAAAAGCATTGTTGTTTACCAATGGATGCCCATTGTACCTTATAGCATTTTGAGGAAAGCCACGTAAAGTGGCACCCGTATTGCCACCAATGTGAGTGCCACTTTTGGCACCTACCACTGTTTCACTATTAGGAAGAGCAGGACTTGGGGAAGCAAATGGGAGCAGTAATATTTTCAAGGCGGTTTAGAATAGGTGATGGCATTTTCTTTTGTTGTTTTTGATCACTATCGCTTTTGTTCTTTATATTCAAAGAAAGAGAAGATCATATAATAGAGAAAAATATTTAAACTTAGCATATAGCACCTCTATGGTTTGAAATAAAGTATTTTAGAGTTAAGTCCTACTAACGAATTCAAAACTTTAACCGTTTCAAAAAATTATCATGTAATCTTTTGTACTCTTGTCACGTGCTTTGAACATGCTTTACACAAGCTTCGCACTGTAAACTTTGTCTAATAAATATTAGTTTTTTGTATCTATTGTAATTATTGTCATATAAATTTATAAACTAACGAAAAACTGAAACAAAACATATAAATAAAAAGAACTATTATAACAGAAAAAATAAGAAGAGAGAAAAGAAGCACGCAAAATATGCACAAAATAAAAATGTACAAAAACTTGAAATTCTCACAATATATTGCCTAATTAAAAAAATCAAGAGGACTTATTACAATCACCATTAATGTTTGTCCCCTTGCCCTAATCACGGGAAACAAGAAACACAAATATATTTAAGTTTAGTAATTCAACACCATTAACAGGTATGATGAAAAAATACTAAATACTTAATGCTTATTGTTTACAAATATACAAAACACTTGTTCTACCATGTTTTGATCAATCATCCTCTGGCGAAGGGATGTTGAGATCTGGCACACATTACTTCTTCTTATTTTCTACCCATTTCAAATCAGGAACGTTCACGTCTAGTTGGACTTGGTTCTGCGATATCCTCCTCTTTTCCTTGCGATGCAGCTTATTTTTTTTCTTTGTCCTTGAAAATCCCTTTCGGTGGTTGAACATTAGTAGATTCATTATATGCACCTTCTCTATTATGGCTTAGCTGGGAACCCATATGTAACGACCCAGCCGGTCGTTCCGTGAGATTAGCGCCATTTCCCCCATTTCTGCTTTATCATATGTTGGTTAGCCTATTTATGTGGTGTTGGGTTGGTTGGTTCGGGTTCGAAGGGTCCGTGGTAGGAGTTGAGACACTTAGTCTCTTAGATTAGCTTAAATAGTTGAAAAAGTCATCTGTGAGTTGACTTATTGGTAAACAACCTCGGAATACGGATTTTATGGTTCGGATAGCTTCGTTAGGTGATCTGGGACTTAGGAATGTGTTCGGAATGAAGCTTTGATGTCTGGTGTAGAATTAGGCTTGAATTGGCAAAAGTTAGTTTTTGGTGATTTCCGGTCGACAGTGAAAAATAGGCTATTGGGGTCGGAATGGAATTCCAGAAGTTAGAGCAGGTTCGTAATGTCATTTTAGATATGTGTGCACAATTTCAGGTCAATCAGAGGTGTTTTGGTTGGTTTCGGCATCATTGGCGAAATTTAGAAGTTTCAAAGTTCATAGGCTTGAATTTGATGTAATTTTGGTGTTTTCGTGTTGTTTTTTGGTGTTTCGAAGGCTCGACTAATTTTGTATGATGTTATGGGGTGTTTTGGTAGGATTTTTTGAGGTCCCGGGGGCCTCGGGTGTATTTCGGATGCTCAAACGGCCACTTTTTGGCCTTAAGAAGTCTGTTGTTTTCTGGTGTTTTAGCAGCAGTAAATTCTTCACTGTGATCACGTGGATTCATCCGCGATCACGTAAAGTAAAAGAGTTGGGCAGGCATTTTTGTTCTATGCAATCGCGTTGTTAGGATTGTGATCGCATAGGTTGGTCAGGTAAAGCAGTGCGATCGCGTAGAGGTTCTGAGGCGTGTATGTGGGGTAGAGAGTTTTTCTATGCGATCACGCGTATTGTTATGCGATCACATTGAGTTGGTTGGTCTGTGCATCGCGATCACGTGCCTAGAGTCGCGATCGCCCTGAAGGGATTTTAAGTTCTAGGCAGAATGTTTTGAAGCCCATTATTGCGAAATTTTTCATCATTTTCCTCCATTGTCAAGCGGGTTGAGAGCTAATTGAGAGGGTTTGAAGAAGAAATCAAAGGGGCTCTCTTGGAGGTAAGGTTTCCAACTTCATAACTCGTTTCTATATCATTTTATAAGTGATTAAACCGGAAAATTATTGGAATTAAACCCAAATTTGGGGAAGAAAGGTGCATGAAATTTAGAATTTTCTTCTGAGGATTTGAGTGGGCAATTGTGGTCCGATTTTAGTGTTCTTGATATGAAAATAATCGTGGGAGGACGAGGATTATAGTGATGTAAATTTTATTGAATTCTGAGATGTGGGACCGGGGCTCGGGTTTTGCCAAATTTCGAGAATTGTGTTAAAATTTGTATCTTTCGATTGGGTTTTGTTCCGTTAGCGTTTATTGATGATGTTAATCTAGTTTTGGTTAGATTCGGAGCATTTGGGAACCAATTCAAGGGGAAATCACATCGTGGAGTAGCTTTTGGGCTGTTTTGAGGTAAGTAACAATTGTAACTCTAAACCTGAGGGTACGACACCTCGTTATTTTATTTTGTATTGATAAATGAGGTTATGCACACGCTAGGTGACGAGCGTGGGGGCGTGCACCGATAGGGATTGTGACTTGGTCCATCCCATAGCGACTATTAAGCCGCGTAATCGATTTCAGACATCACGACATCCCGTCTTTTAGAAGTTTATACTTGTTATGGGCTGTGAGCCATGTTTGGGGCCTTGCGCCGACCTTTTTAGACGATCAGAGGGTAATTTTACACTATTCTACCACTATCCTGTCAGTAAATTGTAAACTCAGTCACTCTTTCCTACTTGTTGTTATTTTCAATGTTATCACACTGCTTGAAGAACGCTGAAAAGTATTTTGGGCTGAGTCCCATAAGTCGAGATAAATTTCCCAAGTGGATTGTTAGGGTGACTGAGTCAGGCCAAGAGCCGAGTATGTGAGGATAGTTATGGGACGGGCTGCATGCCGTAGCAATATATGTGTTATATATTATATGTGGGTCGGGTTTCACGCGCAATAATGTAGATTATATATATATGGATCGGGCTGCACGCCGCAATAATATATGTTATATATGGATTGGGTTGCACGCCACAGCAATATGCATATTGGATAGGGTTGCACGCTGCAACAGATATAGCGTTTGGGCTTAAGGAGCCCCTCCAGGAGTCTGTACAGCCCTAGTGAGCGCAGTCGACTATTATATGGATCGGGCTGCAAGCCGCAGCAATATATGTTATATATATGGATCGGGCTGCACGCCGCAGCAGTATAATTATATATATATATATATATATATATATATATATAAATGTAGTGGAGCGGGCTGCCCGCCGCAGCAGTTGTGTATGTTCACGATACTTACTGAGTACGAGGGTTATCTGAGAACATGAGATACTGATAGTGGAGTCACGAATGACTAAGTGGCTTGACCAAGAGGCTTTATCATGAGTGATATTGTGCCCGAGGGGCTTATATTATATGAAAATGTTGTTTTCACTCTTCTTTACACTGAGCCTCTGATAATAAATGTTGGATAAGAGCTTTCCTACGAGATCTTTAAATGGAAACCAGGGTTTTATGAAATATTCAGAATTGTAGATTTCTGACTTGATTTGTTCATTTCCACCGTTACTCATTATATGGATTCATATGATTTAAATGGCTCGTCACTACACTCAAGTTTTTAGTTACAATGATTACTTACTGAGTTGGCGTACTCACGTTACTCCATGCACCTCTGTGTGCAGATCCAGGTACCGGATCATCCCACTAGTTGATTTCCGGACAAGCTTGGAGTTGTTCGAGGATTGAGGTAGCTACTCAACGTCCCCAGCTCACCTCCTTTCCTTCCCTCAGATTATAGTTTCTTTTGGTCTTTTGTACCTCAGACTTATGTTTTAGCAAGTCACTATTGTACATTGTATTTTCTGTCTTAGGTGCTCATGACAGTTGACTCCAGATTTTTGGGAAGTGTGTATTTGTTTATCTCTTTCTGATATTTTTTAAAATCTGTTAAATTTTGGTGAAATTATGGGATATATTGATAATCTGAAATGGTTGGCTAGCCTAGTTCAATGATAGGCTCCATCACGACCGGCTTAGGATTTTGGGGTCGTGACAGGTTGGTATCGGAGCCTAGGTTGCATAGGACTCAACGGTCATGAGCAGGATGCAGAAATCTTAGGAACAATCTCATTTTTCTTGAATTATGTCGTGCCATTTGATTGATTCTTGAAATCTAAACTTCAATTGTTTCATTCTCTCACAGATCGTGAAGACTCGCGCCATCGATCAGGGCGATCAGCCACCAGCTAGACCAGCGAGGGGTCGAGGCCGCGGTCGAGACTGTGGTAGAGGTAGGGGGACAGTCCATGCGGCAGCCAGGGCAGTATCGGTTGATCCCCCTACTACTCAGTATCAGGTTCCCGCCGCAGATGCTCCAGCGGGAGATGCTCAGGCACCAGCGATGCCTATTGTTATTCCGGGTCTTCAGGAGACCTTGGCTCAGATCTTGAAGGTGTGTACCACCCTTGCTCAGGCAGTTTCCGCTACTTCTCAGGCTGGGGGAGGCAGTCAGACTCCAATTTACCGGACACTTGAGCAGGCTACATAGGCCCAACAGACACCGGGGGCGGTTCCAGCCCAGCCGGTTGCTCTAGTTCAGGGCTTCATGGTCCCAGCTATGCCAGATGATGAGCAACGTAGGCTGGAGAGGTTTAGTATACTACAACCTCCGACATTTAGTGGTGCTAAGGGCGAGGATGCCCGGGGTTTTCCAGATAAGGGCCAGAGGATGCTGCGTACTGCTTGGATTTTGGAGACCAGTGGGGTCTCATTTGCTACATTTCAGTTTTCTGGTGCTGCTTTCACTTGGTTGGAGTCTATTGAGAGGCGTAGGCCTGTTGGTTCAACACCCCTCACCTGCCAGCAGTTCTCCACTATATTTTTGGTGAAGTATGTACCCCAGTCTCAAAGGGAGGAGCAGCGCAGGATTTTTGAGCAGCTGCGTCAGGGAGAGCTATCAGTGACGCAGTACAAGATGCGATTGGAGTTGTCTTGTCATGCCACTGAGTTGGTCCCTACAAATAGGGAGACTATTAGGAGGTTTATAAATGGCCTTACTTATCAGCTCCACCTTTTCATGACCCGGGAGAGAGTATCGGATGCTACATTCGAGCAGGTTGTTGATATTGCTCGAGATATTGAGTCGGTTCGCCGCCAGGAGCGGGTAGAGAGGGAGGCCAAGAGGCCTCGTGGATTGGGTGGTTCTAGTGGTGCTCCTTCCAGGGGGCAGTTTCAGCATGGTAGAGGCCGTTCATTCAGGCCTCCTCGATCAGTCCACCCAGCCTATAGTGGTGCATCTTCAGGGCATGGTCCCCGCGATTTTCAGCCAGGCCATTCTTCACTCGGTGCCTTTCCAACCCAGGGCGCAGCTCAAGCACCATCAACTCAGTGTTCTTCTATGCATGGTTCTCCTAGTGGCCATTATGGTGCCAGGGTTTCGTTTTAGTCCCAGTCTCCAGCTCCAGGGAGTTGTTATGAGTGTGGAGAGTTCGGGCATATGAGGAGGCAGTGCCCTCATCTTCTTGGAGGTCCATCTCAACTGAGGAGCCAACCGTCGACTTCAGCTCCAGTTACTTCACCACCCACCCAGGCAGCCAGGGGTGGTAGTCAGTCAGCTAGAGAGGGAGGTCGAGCAGGTGGAGGTCAGGCCCGTATGTATGCCTTTCTAGCCAGGCCAGATGCTATAGCCTCCGATGCAGTGATCGCAAGTATTGTCTCAGTTTGTTGCCGAGATGCTTTGGCTTTATTTTACCCTAGTTCTACATATTCCTATGTTTGTTCATATTTTGCCCATTTTCTAGATATGCCCCGTGAGTCTTTAGTTACATCTTTTCATGTGTCGACTCAGGTGGGCGATACTATTGTTGTTGACCGAGTGTATCGGTCATGTGTGGTATCTATTGGGAGTTTGGAGACCGGGGTGGACCTACTGTTACTCAGCATGGCCGATTTTGATGTGATATTAGGCATGGATTGGTTATCTCCATGTCATGTTGTTCTTGATTGTCACGCTAAGACCGTGACCTTAGCTATGCCCGGATGTCCGAGGGTTGAGTGTAGAGGTTCTTCTGATTATGTGCCTAGCAAGGTGATTTCCTACCTGAAGGCTCAGCGTATGGTTGAGAAGGGGTGTTTATCGTATTTGGCTTTTGTGAGGGATGTCAGTGGTGAGAATCCTGCTATTGATTCAGTTCTTGTGGTCCGTGATTTCCGGAAGTGTTTCCTGCAGACCTGCCGGGCATGCTGCCTGACATGGACATTCATTTTGGTATTGACCTGGTGCTAGGCACTCAGCCTATTTCTATTCCACCTTATTGTATGGCACCAACAGAGCTAAAAGAATTAAAGGAGCAGCTTCAGGAACTCTTAGATAAGGGGTTCATTCGGCCTAGTGTGTCACCTTGGGGTACACCGGTGTTGTTTGTAAAGAAAAAAGATGGTTCTATGCGTATGTGTATTGATTATCGGCAGCTGAATAAAGTTATGGTGAAGAACCGGTATCCCTTGCCTCGTATATTTGATCAGTTGCAGGGTGCCAGGGTATTTTCTAAGATTGACTTGCGTTCTAGATATCATCAGTTAAAGATTCGGGGGCCAGACATCCCGAAGACTGGTTTCAGTACTAGATATGGTCATTATGAGTTTCTGGTTATGTTATTCGGGCTGACGATTGCCCCAGCAGCCTTTATGCACTTGATGTACAGTATATTCCGGCCTTATCTGGATTCTTTCGTCATCGTGTTCATTGATGATATCTTGGTGTATTCCCGACCTCGGGAGGATCATGAGCAGCATTTGAGAGTTGTGCTTCAGACCTTGAGAAAGAAGAGATTGTATGCAAAATTTTTGAAGTGTGAGTTCTGGCTTGATTCAGTAGCATTCTTGGGGCACGTGGTGTCCAGTGAGGGTATTCAGGTTAATCCGAAGAAGGTAGAGGCGGTGTAGAGCTGGCCTAGACCGTCATCAGCTTTTGAGATTCGTAGTTTCCTGGGTTTGGCAGGATACTATCGCCGTTTCGTAGAGGGATTTTCATCTATTGTAGCACATATGACAAGACTGACCCAGAAAGGTGCTCAGTTCAGGTGGACTGAGGAGTGTGAGGAGAGCTTTCATAAGCTCAAGTCAGCTTTGACTATAGCTCTGGTATTGATTTTGCCTACGGGTTCAGGTTCTTATACAGTTTACTGTGATGCCTCAAGAGTTGGCCTTGGAGCGGTTTGGATTCAGGACGGTAGGGTGATTGCCTACGCGTCCAGACAGTTGAAGGTGCAAGAAAAGAATTATCCAGTGCACGATCTTTAGCTAGAAACTATTGTTCACGCCTTGAAGATTTGGCGTCATTATTTGTATGGAGTGCATTGTGAGATTTTCACTGATCACCGTAGTTTGCAGCATCTGCTTAAGCAGAAGGATCTTAATTTGTGCCAGAGAAGGTGGTTGGAGCTTCTCAAGGACTATGACCTTACTATTTTATATCATCCGGAGAAGGCCAACGTAGTGGCTGATGCCCTGAGTCGCAGAGCGAACAGTTTGGCATACCTTCCAGTAGCAGAGCGACCTTTAGAACTTGATGTTCAGGCTTTAGCAGGTCAGTTGGTGAGATTGGTTCTATCAGAGCCTCTGCGGGTATTGGCTTGTATAGCCTCCAGGTCTTCTCTTTATGATCAGATCAGAGCACGCCAGTATGATGATTCATACTTGCTTGTTCTTCAGGACAGGGTCCGTCGCGGTGATGCCAAGGATGTGGTTATTGGTGATGATGGGGTCATGAGGATGCAGGGCCAGATTTGTGTGCCCAATGTGGATGGGCTTTGATATTTGATTCTAGCTGAGGCCCATAGTTCGCGGTATTCCATCCATCCGGGTGTCGTGAAGATGTATCAGGATCTGAGACAACATTATTGGTGGAGGCGGATGAAGAGAGATATTGTTGAGTTTGTGGCTCGGTGTCTCAACTGTCAGCATGTCAAGTATGAGCACCAGAAGCCAGGTGGACTGCTTCAGAGATTTGATATTCCGGAGTGCAAGTGGGAGCGGATCACCATGGACTTCGTAGATGGGCTTCCACAGACTTTGAGGAGGTTTGATGCTATATGGGTTATTGTGGATCGGCTGACCAAGTCCGTGCACTTCATTCCTTTTGGTACTACTTATTCTTCGGAGCAGTTAGCTGAGATTTATATCAGGGAGATTTTCCGATTACATGAGGTTCCAGTTTCTATCATTTCTGACAGAGGTACTCAGTTCACATCTCAGTTTTGGAGAGGCGTACAGAGAGAGTTGGGTACTCAGGTTGAGTTGCGCACACCATTCCATCCTCAGACCGACAGGCAGTCGGAGCGTACTAT
Source organism: Nicotiana knightiana (assembly GCA_005239525.1). NCBI lineage: Eukaryota > Viridiplantae > Streptophyta > Magnoliopsida > Solanales > Solanaceae > Nicotiana > Nicotiana knightiana. The sequence continues at coordinate 84,978 of ML399010.1, read as the reverse complement.
TCAGATTTTGGAGGATATGTTGCGTGCATGTGTCATTGATTTTGGGGGTTCATTGAGTCGGGCGAGGCTAGTCTATTGGACACAGACTTGGTTCAGGATGCGTTGGGTAAGGCAAAACTGATTCAGGAGCGGCTTCGCATGGTGCAGTCTAGGCAGAAGAATTATGCGGACCGGAAGGTCCGAGATGTGTCTTTCATGGTTGAGGATAAGGTGTTGCTGAAGGTGTCACCCATGAAGGGTGTTATGAGATTCTAGAAGAGGGGAAAGCTGATTCCCAGGTTCATTGGGCCATTTGAGGTGGTTCAGAGGATTGGGGAGGTGGCTTATAAACTTGCCTTGCCTCCCAGCTTGTCGAGTATTCATACGGTGTTCCATCCTTTGATGCTCTGGAAGTATGTTGGTGACCCGTCTCATATTTTTGACTTCAGCACGGTTCAGCTTGAGGGTGATATGTCATATGGGGTAGAGCCAGTGGCTATTTTGGGTCGTCAGGTCAGAAAGTTGAGGTCTAAGGATAAAGCTTCAGTGAAGGATCAGTGGAGAAGACCGCCAGTGGAGGATGCCAACTGGGAGACCGAGCGGGAGATGCGGGACAAATATCCTCATTTATTCGAGACTCCAGGTATGTTTCTAGACCCGTTCGAGGACGAACGTTTGTTTAAGAGGGGGAGGATGTAATGACCTGGCCAGTCGTTCCGTGAGATTAGCCCCATTTCCGCATTTCCGCTTTATCATATGTTTCTTAGCCTATTTATGTTGTGTTGGGTCGGTTGGTTCGGGTTCGGAGTGGTCGTGGTGAGAATTGAGACGCTTAGTCTCTTAAATTAGCTTAATAGTTGAAAAGTCAACTGTGAGTTGACTTATTGGTAAACAACCTCGTTGTGCGGATTTTATGGCTCAGATAGCTTTGTTAGGTGATTTGGGACTTAGGAGTGTGTTCAGAATGAAGTTTTGATGTCCGGTGTAGAATTAGGCTTGAATTGGCGAAAGTTAATTTTTGGCGATTTCTGGTCGGCAGTGAAAAATAGGCTATCAGGGTTGGAATGGAATTATGGAAGTTGGAGCAGGTTCGTAATGTCATTTTGGATATGTGTGCAAAATTTCAGGTCAATCGGAGGTGTTTTGGTTGGTTTTGGCATCATTGGCGAAATTTAGAAGTTTCAAAGTTCATAGGTTTTAATTTGATGTAATTGTTGTGTTTTCATGTTTTTTTTGGAGTTTCGAAGGCTCGACTAAGTCTTAATGATGATATGGGGTGTGTTGGTAGGATTGGTTGAGGTCCCCGGGGCCTCGGGTGTATTTCGGATGCTCAAACGGGCACTTTTTGGCCTTAAGAAGTCTGTTGTTTTCTGGTGTTTTCGTGGCAGTAAATTCTTCACTGCGATCGCAAGGATTCATCCGCGATCACGTAGGGTAAAAGAGTGGGGCAGGCATTTTTGTTCTATGCGATCGTGTTGTTAGGATTGCGATCGCATAGGTTGGTCAGGTAAAACAGTGCGATCGCGTGGGTGTTGGTGCGATCGCGTAGAGGTTCTGAGGCGCGTGTGTGGGGAGGAGAGTTGTTCTATTCAATCGTGTGCCTTTTTATGCGATTGCATTGAGTTGACTGGTCTGTGCATCGCGATCGCACTGAAGGGATTTTAAGTGTTTGACAAAATGTTTTTAAGCCCATTATTGCGAAATTTTTCATCATCTTCCGCCATAGTCAAGGGGGATGAGAGCTAATTGAGAGGGTTTGAAGAAGAAATCAAAGGGGCTCTATTGGAGGTAAGGTTTCCAACTTCATAACTCATTTCTATATCGTTTTCTAAGTAATTAAACTGGAAAATTGTTGGAAACCCAAATTCGGGGAAGAAAGGTGCATGGAATTTGGAATTTTCTTTTGAGGATTTGAGTGGGCAATTGTGGTCCGATTTTAGTGTTCTTGGTATCTATAGAATCGTGGGAGGAAAAGGATTCTAGTGATGTAAATTTTATCGAATTCCAAGACTTGGGATCGGGCTGCACGACACAGGAATTTTATCGAATTTCGAGATATATATATATATGAATCGGGCTGCACGCCGCAGCAAATATAGCGCTTGGGCTGAAGGAGCCCCTCCAGGAGTCTGTACACCCCTAGTGAGCGCACTCAACTATTATATGGACCGAGCTGCATGCCGCAATAATATATGTTATATATATGGAGGGCTACACGCCGCAACAGTATAATTATATATATATAAATGTAGTGGAGCGGGTTGCCCGTTGCAGCAGTTGTGTCTGTTCAAGTCACTTAGTAAGTATGAGGGTTATGTGAGAACATGAGATAATGATAGTGGAGTCACGAGTGACTAAGAGGCTTGCCCGAGAGGCTTAATCGTGAGTGATATTGTGGCCGAGGGGATTATATTCTATGAAAATGTTGTTTTCGCTCTTCTTTACATTGAGCCTCTGATAATAAATGTTGGATAAGAGTTTTCCTACGAGATTTATAAATGGAAACCAAGGTTTTATGAAATATTCGGAATTGTAGATTTTTGACTTGATTTGTTCATTTCCACCGTTACTCATTATATGGATTCATATGATTTAAATGGCTCGTCACTACACTCAAGTTTTTAGTTACAATGATTACTTACTAAGTTGGCGTACTCACGTTACTCCATGCACCTCTATGTGTAGATCCAGGTACCAGACCATCCCACTAGTTGATTTCTGGACGAGCTTGGAGTTGGTCGAGGATTGAGGTAGCTGCTCAGCGTCCCCAGCTCACCTCTTTTCCTTCCCTCAGATTATAGTTTCTTTTGGTCTTTTGTACCTCAGACTTTTGTTGTAGCAAGTCACAGTTGTTCATTGTATTTTCAGTCTTAGGTGCTCATGACAGTTGACTCCAGGTTTTAGGGAAGTGTGTATTTGTTTATCTCTTTCTAGTATTTTTTAAAATCTGTTCAATTTTGGTGAAATTAAGGGATATATTGATAATCTGAAATTGTTGGCTAGCCTAGTTCCATGATAGGCGCCATCACGGAAGGCTTAAGATTTTGGGGTTGTGACAGCATATATCCAACGAAGGATTAGGGTGAATGAATGTCTTTTCCACAATGTACTAAGTAGTCTCTATTACAAGGAAAGTTAAGAGGATGCGGCACATTTAGCAGTTGAACATTACTTGGTTGCAGAATACTGCTTCCTTCACCGAATATGTCACATGAACGCTTCTGCATGAGACTAGGAGCGACGGTAACTTTTCGAGGAATGCCACCTAAAGTGTCCCTTGCATTGCTACTAATGTGAGTACCACTTATGGCACCTACCGCTGCTCCACTAGTAGGAGGAGTGAGACTTAGGGAAGCAAGTGGAGTAATAGCATTCTTAGTGCGACTGAAAATAGATGAATGCTTTTCTTGTTGTTTTTCATCATCCCTAGAACTTTTGTTCTTCATATACAAAAAAAAAAAAAAGATTATCAGAGGCAAAAAATAAATAGCTCCATTCGAAAGAAAGTAACTTTATTAATATAAGCGAAAGAATTGTTGTTTACCAATGGATGCATATTGTACCTTATAGCATTTTGAGGAAAGCCACCTAAAGTGGCACCCGTATTGCCACCAATGTGAGTGCTACTTGTGGCACCTACCACTGTTTCACTAGTATGAAGAGTAGGACTTGGGGAAGCAAATGGGAGCAATAACATTTTCAAGGTGGTGGAGAATATGTGATGGCTTTTTCTTTTGTTGTTTTTGATCACTACCACTTTTGTTCTTTATATCCAAAGAAAGAGAAGATCATATAATAGAGAAAAATATTTAAACTTAGCATTGAATACCTCTATGTTTTGAAATAAGGTATTTTAGAGTTAAGCCCTACTAACAAATTCTAAACTTTAACCATTTCAAAAACTATCATGTAATCTTCTGTTCTCTTGCCACGTGCTTTCCACATGCTTTACACAAGCTTTGCACTATAAACTTTGTCTAATAAATATTGATATTGATTTTTTGTATATATTGTAATTATTTTCATATAAATTTATAAACTAACGAAAAACTGAAATAAAAAGGAACACTATAAACGAAAAAATAAGAAGAGAGAAATGAAACACACAAAATATGCATAAAATAAAAATGTACAAAAACTTGAAATTCTCACAATATATTGTCTAATTACAAAATTAAAAGGACTTATTGCAATCATCATTAGTGTTTGTCCCCTTTCCCTAATCATGGGAAACAAGAAACACAAATAAAATTAAGTTTAGTAATCCAACACCATTAACACGTATGATGAAAAAATACTAAATACTTAATCTTTATTGTCTACAAAAATACAGAACACTCATTCTACCATGTTTTGATCAATCATCCTCTGGTGGAGGGAAGTTTAGATCTGGCACACGGTACTTATTCCCATTTTCTACCAATTTCAAGTCAGGAACATTCACGTCATTGCGTCTTGTTGGACTTGGTTCTGCGACATCCTTCTCTTTTCCTTGCGATGCAACTTCTGTTTTTGCTTTGTCCTTGACAGCCTCTTTTAGTGGTTGAACATCCGCAGATTCATTATGTCACGACCCAAAATTAAGTCTGTCGTGATGGCGTTTATCGTAGTACTAGACAAACCGAAACATTACCAAAATAATTCGATATTTCATTTTAAGAGATGATTTCAAAGTTATTCATTATAAAACCTTCACAAATGAGTTTATCTCAAAATAAACATGCGGAAAAGAAAGCCCGAAAACGGTGTGTCACTAAGTCATGAGCATCTAAACCAGACCAACATCAAAATTTACAACATTCCACTAATACCAAAATAGAAAGAAATGAGAATAATAGAGGAGAAATCAAGGGCGGCGGACGCTGACAGCTACCTCGTAAGTCTCTGACAACCCAAAGCGCACGGACTCAACGATCCCTTCGAACGGGCTCACCTGAATCTACACACAAGGTGCATGGAATAACATGAGTACTTACAACTCAGTAAGTAATAGAATTAAATAAGGAACTGAGAAAACAAAGCTGAGCTACACATAATACAGTTCTTTTCAGAAACTTCAGTAAAGGAATTTAGGCATGCTGTCAAACTGGTGTTTTAAAATAAAAATGTTTCAAGCTCATGTGAAACAATATATGTCCTTCAAAACATCACAACAACAATTATTAGCAACAATTGGCATCAATAAATAAAAGCAATACACAGCGTCACAGGGGCTACTATCACTCATCTATCTCGATAGCTCAATCTCTCGGCTCTTAGCCTCAATACTCACAATCAAGGTACATGCGCTCACTGAGTGTGTTCAGACTCCGGAGGGGCTTCTACAACCCAAGCGCTATATTATTGCGGCGTGCAGCCTGACTGTCATGACCCAATTTTCCCTCCGTTGGGTATCGTGATGGCACATAGTCTTAAGGACTAGGTAAGCCTAACATTACTGAATAACAGCCATTATAATAATAACATTTAATGCTTTCTGAAATGAACTCTCTATACAAAATACACTTTCACAAAACCCGGTAGTACAAGTCATAAGCTCTATAGAGTTTTACTACAACTGTTCAGAAATAAATAAAGACAATATACGAACAAAATAGGACGGTGACTCCGAAACCTGCGAATGCTGTAGCAGGTTTACCTTGGAGAACAGCGATCCGCGCTGCTAGCTATTGATCAACCGGCATAGCAATACCTGGATCTACACAAAAATGTGCAGAAGTGCAGTATGAGCACACCACGATGGTGCCCAATAAATATCAAGATTAACCTTAGTGGAGTAGTGACGAGGAACAATCATGACATCTACTGGTCTAATAAACTGAACAAGTATAACTATATGAACAAGAGAATATGATATCTACATAAAGACTATGCAATAAGTCTAACAATACAGTAATTTTAATAAGAAAGAAAACAACAAATATCAGCAAAACACCACAAAAAAAATGACACAGAAGAGTGAATAGAACACAACCTAAATATGGAATAACATATCAACAAGGACAAGTAATAACTCAGCAATTTCAAATTCTTTTACATCAGGTTTAGTCGACTCCACGAGGTACCGAACCTCGGACAATTCACTATTCACGGGTCTCAATACCTGAACCCTAACACTGTGAATCCTGTGCCGTCATAACATCTCATAACTGTACGGACGACTCACGTGCCGATAGAGTCATTCTCACATAGAAGGCAAATACAACAAGGGTATCTATACTCAACGATATCTAGAAAATCTCTTAGTCAATAAGAATGCTTAACTACGTGTATGCTTATGCAAGTGTCCTAACGTAGTTTCAAACCAACTAATAAGCATAAGAAAAGAGACGGACAACACGTAGAATATTTCTTCACAACTTTCACAAGATAAAGTTCACACCGATAAGAGTAACACTACACAATTATCAACAACAAGAATTCCTACAGGCCAACACAAGACATCACATATCAATCTGTGACATAGCTCACCTTGTCTCGCCACGTGTGCAATAGTAAAGTAAATGCCTGCCTTGTCTCGCCACACGTGCATAATCATGTTCCCACCTTGTCACGCCACATGCGCAACCCACATATACATATCCCGACTTATCACGCCGCATGTTCAATATCAATAGAAAACACGGCATGACAGAAACCTCGTGAAAATCCCCATATCAACAGTCGCACGGCAGAAACCTCGTGCATCACAACAACAAGTACAACAACAACAATGAAAATAATACAAGATACGGTAATTACATCAACTTAAGAACCTCCGATCACAAGAAAAGGCAAGGCTAGTTCACAAGGAATAAGCATAATAAAGAATACCAGGCATGTAACACTCCTACCCAAATGCACGGTTTGACAACAAGAAACTAACACGAATCAGATAATTCCAAATAAGGGAAAGTCAACTAGGATATAGGATATCTAAACTTCCTTTAAGTTGAGGAATTTCGAGGATATTCAACAATTTCACTTAAGGGTACGCAGCGGGAAGGTAACCATAACTTCAATTAAGACTAAACAATTATAGGATGAGGTGGTGATAATTAAAAATAGAGATAAGCAGGTATGAAGATATAACATGACAGTAAAAGTGATACAATCTTAAGTTTAGTCAATTAGGAGTCAAATAGGCAATAGGAGTGAGTCAAAAAGCAAGTAATTCTAATTTAAGCAGGTAAAGATGAATCTAGTAATTAGGAACTCAGTCATATCAAGAACAAATTCATACTCAGTGAATATAAGGACCTAAGATTCCTAACAGGCCAACTTTCCACAAATAAGTCCGAGCACGCACTCGTCACCTCGCGTACACGGACTACAATCAACATGGAAGACTCAAATCCTAAGGGGTAGTTCCCCAACACAAGATTAGGCAAGATACTTACCTCAAAGAAGACAAACTGATACTCTAAATGAACTCCTCGGGTGAAATGACTTCCGGACGGCTCAAACCTAACCAAAATAACTTCAAAGAACAAATAAAACTCATAAGAAACTATTCTGGATTATAAAGACTCAATATTTATCAAAATCTAAAAATCGATCCCAAAAGTCGACCCCGGGCCCGCACCTCGGAACCCGGCAAAATTTATAAAATCCGAACACCCATTCAATTACAAGTCCAACCATATTAATTTCATCAAATTCCGATACCAAATCGATGTTCAAACCCAATTATTCTCTTTAGAAAAGTTTTTGATAAAAACCCTCAATTCTCCAATCAAAACATGGATTACTTCAAAAAATTAAATTCTGTAATAATATTAAAATACAAAAATTATACTTAGATACTGACCTCCACGAAATGACGATAAGAGTGCCGCAAAAATCACCTCAATCGGAGCTCTACAACTCAAGATATGCTCAAAATACCAAAATGACGCAGTCTGATTGTTTATACTCAGGGATTTTCGCTTTTGCGACAAAATATCCGCACCTGCGCATTTCCAACTGTCATTTCCGCTTTTGCGGACCATTTTTCGCACCTATGGCTCCGCAGATGCGGACCCAACTTCGCATCTGCGAAGCACCAACACCATCTCTCTTCTCCGACACTAAAATGAGCATAACTTCCTCATACGATGTCCAAATTCGACGATTCTTTTTGCTATAGCTCCATAATTACGATACAGATCTAATTCTTTAATAAAAACAGAAATTGGAGATCATTTTCTTAATGTGGTACCATTTATGCTTGAAGAAACGATGCTGAAAAATAAAAAACGAGCGCAACACAACTCAAACCTATCCGAAACTCACCTGAGCCCCTCGGGACCCCGTCCGAACATACCAATAAGTTAAATAACCTAATACGGACCCACTCGAGGCCTCAAATCACATCAAATAACGACGAAACTACAAATTATACCATTAATCGAACTTATGAACTTCCAAATCTTCCCATTTCTAAAACTAGTGCTGAAACCTATCAAACTAACCTGGAATGACGTCAAATTTTGCAGGCAGGTCCCAGTTGAAATAACGGTTCTATTCTAACTCTAGGAATCACATTCCGACCCCGGTATCACCAAAGTCAACTATTGGTCAAAGCTCTCCACCTTCCAAACTTCAACTTTTCCAACTTTTGCCGAAATGCTTCAAATCACCTTACGGACCTCCAAATACAATTTTGGACGTACACCTAAGTCGAAAATCACCATACGAAGCTGTTGAAATCATCTAAAATCCATTCCGGAGCCGTTTACCCAAAAGTCAAATTCCGGTCAACTCTTACCGCTTAAGCTTCTAAAACTTGAATCTTCTTCTGATTTGGCTCTGAATCATCCGGTGACTGAATTCAACCATGCACGCAGGTTGATATACATTATATGAAGCTGCACAAGGCCTTATGCTGCCGAACAAAACTTAAATTATCAAAACGACTGACTGGGTCGTTACACCAACCCAATACTGCAGCGGCGTGCAGCCTGATCCATATATTGTTGCGGCGTGCATCCCGATCCAAGTATTGTTGCGATGTGCAACCCTATCCAAGTACTGCTGCGGCGTGCAGCCCGATCCAATATCATGGCCCGAAGGCTTATTGTAGCATGCAAGCCGATCTAACATTTACTGCGGTGCACAGTCCGATCCAACATATCTCACACAACTCTCAACCCGACACTCATGCCCTATATCAGTCACTAGCCTTTCCAGCCTCACAAATATCACAACCACAGCCCAAACAAAGGATATAACAAGTCCAAATCAGATCATGGGATAGAGCTGGGATAAAATGCATAAGCAAACAATGACTGAGTACAAGACACCAATTTAACAGTCAATACAACTAGTTCAAGAGCACTGCGAGTCCCAACAGGGTTTCCATATAACCTAAGCATGGTTTCTAACATGTAAAACAGTCAATAACTCGTAAACAAGAGTGAATAAGCAATAACAAAGGTGTATTTGACTTTACAGTCTACTGGGATGGACCAAGTCTCAATCCCACTCGGAGCATGCTCAAACGTCCGTCACCCAACGTGTGCGTCACCTCTAAATATCAACATCATATGAATTTTCTCGGGGTTTCATACCCTCAAGACCATATTTAAGACCGTTACTTACCTCAAACCGAGCAAATATCTATTCCGCTATGATCTTGCCCCTGATTCGGCATCCAAATGCTCCGAATCAATTCACAACCAGTACAATACCATCAATCTCACGACCCCAATCCTAAGCCGGTCGTGATGGCGCCTAACATGGAACTAGACTAGCCAACAATCCCATACTGACATAATATTTTCATAATTTCCAAAATGCTTTCGATATATCACAAAATTCTTTCGTTTAAGAAGTTCACATCAACAAAATGAATAAAACAGTTTATACACTACCCCAAAACCTGGAGTCAACTGTCATGAGCATCAACGAGTAGTACAAAATAACCCTACTGTCATAATACATCAAGACTCGGAACGAGGAACTAAATACAAAACAAGAAATGGGAAAAGATATGTTGTGGACGCTGAAAAACTACCTCGAATTCCCAACTCCGGCTCCACACGAAGGAAGAAAACTAGCGCTCGGTACCAGCACCTGTATCTGCACACAGGGGTGCAGGGAGTAATGTGAGTATGCCAACTCAGTAGTAATGAAAATAAATCAAGTCTAAGCAGTAAGAAACACGTAAGATCAAATCATCAATTCCCAATAAGCACATCCTTTATTTCCAACAGTGTATACATTAAATCAACATGCTTTAAAAGCCAACTTCAATAAAATCCTTTGAAAAGTGTGTTTTCCAACAATTTTAGAAAAATACCCAAAGAGTTTAGTGTAAAATGAAATAAATCATAAATAACCCCTCAGGCCAAAACATGTATCATAAATCGCCCCTAAGGCAAATCATCACTCAGAATCAATCGCTCAGCATACCGCACAATCTCTTAGTATTAGCCCCTCGGGCAACCTCACTGTCACTCATGCCTCCCAATCACTCGTCACTCGGTACTCAGCACTCGACACTCGCACTCAGTAGGTACCTGTGCTCACTAGGGGTGTGTATAGACTCCGGGGGAGCTCCTTCAGCCCAAGCTCTAATATCAAGCCACCTCGTGGCATATCATATCCTCACAATCAGGCCCTCCGCCTCACCCAGTCAGAAACTATCAAAAAGCCCCATGGGCTATCAGTAAAACGGGGTACTCGACCCAAAAACATCATTTTATATTTCAAAATAGTGTAAATAAGGTCAGTTAAACACAATATGACTGAGTGTAAATCATAAGTCAACACATTGAGAAAATAGCAGTAAAAACTCTCAAGGGGTCTAATCAAGTCGGTGCAAGGCCTCAAACATGGCTTACAGCCCAAATATAGCAATAGTCTCAAAACACGATTTAACATATGATTTTAAAGTAAATACGCAACACATTATTTGCCGCGGAAAGGACCAAGTCCAAATCAAAAATCAGTGCACGCCACACACTCGTCATCCGGCATGTGCGCCACTCCAAAAATAGTGAGAAAATACGAAGTCTGGGGTTTGATACCCTCAGGACAAGATTTACAGTCATTACTTACCTCAAACCGGCCCAAATACTAATCCGCGATGCTCTTTCCTCTCGAATCGTCTCCTGACTGCTCCAAATCTAATCAAACAAGATTAATATCATCAATATACGCCAAAGGAGCAAAGCCTACTCGAAAACTATCAATTTTAACCAAAATTCTCGAAATTGGCCAAACCGGGCCCTCGGGCCCATGTTTTGGAATTCTATAAAAATCATATCACAAGAATCCTTATCCTTTCCCGAGTCTACGCATATAAAATGCATCAAAATCCGACCACAATTGACCCCTAAATTCCTTAATTATAAGCCTCAATTTCCCAAGCCCTAAACCCCCAATTTAAGTCATTAAATCCCACTAATTCTAAGCCTAATCTGTCAATAATAACATAGAATCGAGTTTTTAGTCCAAGAAACTTACCTCCACAAATGACCCTCGAAATCCCTCTTCAATTTGCTCCTAAAAGCCTCAGCCCGCATGCAAATATGATGAAAGTGCCAAAAATTCGCGAAGGCTGGTATTTATACTAACTGCCCAATGGTTCCGCACCTGTGGCCACTTATGCGCACCTACGGTTCCAGGTGTGCACCTGCGGAAAACACTTAGAAGCCCAGCCTCCGCACCTGCGCTCAAACTTCCGCATCTGCGGCTTTGCAGGTACGGTAAAAACCTCGCACCTATGGAACTCCTCCAACCCACAATAATATTCACATGCAATGAGTCGTCCGCTTCTGCGGGCCCGCACCTACGGTCCCCTATCCGCAGATGCGGTAACATCAGCACCAGAAATATCAACTGCTACTTTCCAACTTAAAATCCCCCGATGGCTATCCGGAATCACCCCGAGCCCCTCGGGACCCAAACCAAACATGCCAACACATCCCATAACCTTATTCAAACTTAATCGAGCCTTCAAAACACCAAAAATAATGCAAAACATCAAATTTACCTCAGATTTAAGCCTATGAACTTTGAAACTTCTAAATTCCACCAAGGATGCCGAAACCATCCAAAAGCCTTCTGATTGACCTGAAAATTTGCACACATATCCAAAATGACACTACGAACCTGCTCCAACTTCCGAAATTCCATTCCGACCCTTATAGCCTATTTTCCACTGCCGACCGGAAATCGCCAAAAATTAACTTACGCCAATTCAAGCCTAATTTTACACCGGACATCAAAACCATATTCCGAACACACTCCTAAGTCCTAAATCACCTAACGAAGTTATCCGAACCATAAAATCTACATTCCAAATTCGTTTACCAATAAGTCAACTTTCGGTTAACTTTTCCAACTATTGAACCAAGTTAAGAGACTAAGTGTCTCATTTCTCTCCAAAAATCACTCCGGACCCGAGAAAACCAATCTAACACAACAAAATGAAGTTGAACCACATATAATGAAGCAGAAACAGGGAAATGGGGCTATTACTTTCGGAACTACCGGTCGGGTCATTACATCCTCCCCCTCTTAGACATACATTCGTCCTCAAACGTGCCAAAAGTTGTTCTCCAACACCATCAAACTGACGCGTAACCTCACCATGCACATAACCGGGGGTGATCTCATGCCACCTTATCCCAAATAAGTCTGATAACACACATAACTGAAATTTCACAATTCGACCTGACCCATAAACCTTAGAACCAAATTCCCACTTCTAAAATACTTTGAAAGATCAAAATTCAACAACTATAAACTAAATAAGTCTGAACACGCTGTATCAAGCCGTACCCGTAACCTAAGATGCAATCACATAATATACCGCATGACTCAACACTCATGGCGATAACTCCTAATCACAATAGCAACTCAAAACAACCCAATACCGGTATATAACCTCTTATCAAGCAATGTCTCGCTCTACACTTTCATATACTATCGATGATGGAAGAAACACGTAGGAACTAGCAATCATTCATCCGATCAGCATCAATCCCTCACAAATATTGTAACAACCTGATCCGTCGTTACGTAGAACTTGCATTAAAAATTACTGTTATTGACTTGTCATAGGTTGGTTATACTGTTATTTATATGTTAGAGTTGGTAGGCTTGAAATCAGAATAGTTGTAGTGAGAGTTTAGCCACTTAGTCCTTAAAAAAAATATAGCTTTAGAATTCGAAAAGTCAATTGAGAGTTAACTTATTGGGAAACGACCTCAAAATGCAGATTTTATGGCTCAGATAGCTTCGTTAGGTGACTTGGGACTTAGGAGTGTGTTTAGAATATTTTTTTGATGTCCGGTGTAGAATTAGGCTTGAATTAGCAAAAATTAGTTTTTGGTGATTTCCGGTCGGCAGTGGAAAATAGGCCATTGGGTCGGAATGAAATTCCGGAAATTGGAACAGGTTCGTAATGTCATTTTGGATGTGTCTGCAAAATTTCAGGTCAATCGGAGTTGTTTTGGATTGTTTCGGCATCGTTGGTGGATTTTAGAAATTTCAAAGTTCTTAGGCTTGAATCCGATTTAAATCTGGTGTTTTGATGTTAGTTGTGGTGTTTTGTGAGTGCAACTAAGTTTGAATGATTTTATGGGATGTGTTGGTAACTTCGGTTGGGATCCCGAGGGGCTCGGGATTGATTTCGGATGGTTAACGGAAATTCGGAGTTCAAAAAAATGCAGCAAGCAGCTGCTGGAGTTTTCCCACAGTGATTTCCGCATCTGCGGAAGTTTGATCGCAGGTGCGGGCCCGCAGGAGCGAGAAGAGCTCCGCAGATGCGGAATTTGAGAGGCCAGTAGAGGATCGCAGGTGCGGGAGGAAAATCGCACCTGCGAAGTCGCAGGTGCGGATAGAAGTCGCAGGTGCGGAGCACCAAGGCAGAAGGTATAAATTGAAACCCTCGGCGACTTAAACCCTTTTTACACCATTTTTGTACGAACAGAGAACTTTGGGGGCAACTTTTGAAGAGGGAAATCATTATTCCTCATAGAGGTAAGTGTTTTGGACCTTAAAACTCATTTATGGATGATTATAGAACATAATATCAGTATTAAATTAACGAAAATCAGTAGAAAAGGGTGGGTTTAGGGCTTCAAATTTTGAGACCTTTAGGGATTTATTTGAGGGGTCAAACAAACTCCGTTTTTAGTGTTCTTTATAAATACGGACTCGTGAGATGACGAAGAACAGTTTGATATAAAAAATTTTGAGTTTCGGGATGCGGGCTCGGGGGTCGAGTTTTGACTAAATTCGGGTTTTGAGCTAAAATTAGTACTTTTCAGTTGGAATTCATTCCTTAAGCATAATTTGATAATAAAAATATGAACTTGGTAGATTTGGAGCACTCAGAGGCCGGATTTAGAGGCAAAGGCACTGTGAAATAGTATTTTAGCTGGTTTTGAGGTAAGTAACGCTTCCAAAATTGGTTCTGAGGGTTCGAAACCCCGAGCTAAATGATTTATGACTATTATTGAGGTGACGCACATGCCAAGTGACGGGCGTGAGGGCGTGCACCGGGTATTTATGGTCTGGCTTATCTCATGGCCCCGCTTAATGATTATTCCATGATGACATTTGTGCATCTATTAATGTGGTAATTGCAAACATTTTAGAAATCATGTTAAGTATAAATGCTAGGCTTCACGCCAGAAATGCTGAGACCCGAGTGGTCGTATATTGCTGCTTCATGTTGTGATTATTTGATGTCATGTACTCCGTCTTGTTATAGCATATCATTTCATATTCCAGTCTCAGTATTGTTAATTACATGCATACTTATCATTGTGTCGGGTTGATGGAAGCAATTGTGATCTATGTGAGTGAGACTGGAGAGTAATGATTGAGTAAGGCCGAGAGCCTGTTTTTGAGACAGTTATGAGAATGTACTGCACACTGCAGTGATATTTAAATCATGCCTTCATTGGCTTGATATGGCGCTTGAGCCACTGGGGCCCCTCCAGATTATTTACACCCCCAGTGAGCGCAGTGATATTGAGGGATGGATCTTCCCTGGGCATGGATGTTGTCCGAAGTGATATTGAGGGATGGATCTTCCCTGGGCATGGATCTTGTCCGAAGTGATATTGAGGGATGTTCTTCCCTGGGCATGGATCTTGTCCGAAGTTGATGTTATGTGAGGGATGGATCTTCTCTGGGCATGGACCTTGTCCGAAGCTGATGTTATGAGAGGGATGGATCTTCCCTAGATTTGGAAATTGTCTGAGTGTTGTATTCCGGAGATGGATCTTCTCCGTGGGGGCTGGATTGGCCTTTTTCCTCAGTACATTGTGACTACGGTCACCGGTGTTTATGCATATTCCGAGATGGAACTTCCCTGGGCCTGAGAGCCATATATATTACTGAATGGACTTCTGTGGAAGAGCTGTGAGCACTATGTGCATATCCACACTGGTTCATAACATATATTTTATGAAAGCATATAGGGTATACTGGCATACTTGGCATATATACTCATCCTGATAAACTGTTAGCACGTCTAAATTCTGTATATTATTTATTGTAACATAATTGAGGTTTTGTCCGTCACTACTTCTCAGCCCATAGTTTGGGTTTGTTACTTCTGAGTTGGTGTACTCACGTTACCCCCTGCACCTTGTGTGCAGATCCAGGTACATCAAGACCCGGTAGCGGATATTGAGTAGCGGTCAGCGTTTCTATTGGAGTTGTCGAGGTAGCAGCTGGTGATCGCGACCTCGTCTTCTCTTTCTTATTCTACCTGTTGTTCTTTATTTTGAGACAATGTTGTCCATTTCTCCTTTTCTTTGCTTTATGTTTTAGTAGCTGATGGCTGAGTGACACCGGATCCGGGGTTGGAGGTTTAAATTTAGTTTTTCACACATTGTTTTTAAACTTCAGATTCTTAGTATTATTAATAATTTCGTTTAAAAATCGCATTTTTATTGGAAATTGAATTTATCTTAGTTAAAAAGGGAGGCTTGCCTAGTTCCACGACAAGCACCATCACGACTCCGCTGGTGTCCTTATTGACGAGACCTGGTGACTAGATGACTATGTGGTGAGTGTGATTTGAGGGTAAGATGTGCTTATATTGCTTGATTGTGGCAAAAGGGATTGACTGGAGATGATTTGGGATGTTTAATGGTTTGAGTTATGTATGAGCTTATGAAGGGTGTAGTTGAATCCCACTGTGGTATTGTGGCAGTGATAGCGCATGGGCATTGTGGGTTATTGTTGTTTTGATCTATGGTCTTGAGCCCAGTGGGGGAGTGTGCTAATGATTAGTTGGTTGCCCGATTATGTGTTGTATTGGTTTTAGTTTGGGGATAATTGGGAGAGTATTCAGCGGCTTATGAGCCTTAGAGTGTATGGTATTATGCTTGGGTCTCGTGTGGTGAATCTAGGTTGAGAATTGCAGTATTATGATAAGGAGAATTATCAATTCGAGGGTAAGTTAGAAGGAACTTGGATAAATAGGACAGCTTTAGAGTGGGTCGGATCGGCATAGTAAGGGATATGATTAGTTCTTTGGGTGCTTATGAGGTAATGACTTTTCTACATGTGTTCCTAGCAATGCTATTGGGATGTTGTTGAGTGCACGAGTTGCACATGTAATGGCTTCCAATTGTATTGATGTGTCATGTCAGAAGAGGCCATTGGACCTAAAGTGAATATTGTCAGAATTGTCTACAGCATAGTTGGAAGGATAAGCATCGGAAGTCGGCTTAGAAATTTGCTATAATTCCTGTTTGGGAAGGGGGAGCTTCATGTCTGACTGATCGGACGAATGGTTGTTAGTTTCTACGTGTTTCTGTCATCATCGGCAGTATATGAAAGTGTAAGAGCGAGGCATTTCTTGATAAGAGGTTATTTACCGGTATTGGGTTGTTATAAGCAACTATTGTGATTAGGAGTTATCGCCACGAGTGCTTGAGTCATGCAGTGATCATGGTATTTCATCTTGGGTTATGGATATGATTTGTTACAGTGTGCTCAGACTTATTCAAATTATAGTTGGGGATTGTGATCTTGTAAATTGATTGAGAAGTGAAAATGTAGTTCTAAGGTTTATGGGTCAGGATTTGATAATGAAATTTCAGTCATGTTGTGTTATCGGACGTAGATGGGGTAGGGTGGCATGTGATCACCTCCGAATATGTAGCTGGAAGGTTACACAACAAATTTTGGTGGTGTTGGAACAGCTCTAGGCACGAGGACGAACGTTTGTTTAAGAAGGGGAGAATGTAACGACCCGGTTCGTCATTACGTAGAACTTGCATTAAAAATTACTGTTATTGACTTTTTATAGGTTGGTTATACTATAATTGATGTGTTAGAGTTGGTAGGCTTGAAATCAGAATGGTTTTAGTGAGAGTTTAGCCACTTAGTCCTTAAAAATAATATAGCTTTAGAATTGGAAAATTCAATTGAGAGTTGACTTATTGGGAAACGAACCCGGAATGCGGATTTTATGGCTCGGAAACTTCATTAGGTGATTTTGGACTTAGGAGTGTGTTCAGAATATTTTATTGATGTCCGATGTAGAATTAGGTTGGAATTGGTGAGAGTTAGTTTTTGGTGATTTCCGATCGGCAGTGAAAAATGGGCTATCGAGTCGGAATGAAATTCCGGAAATTGAACAGGTTCGTAATGTCATTTTGGATGTGTTTGCAAAATTTCAGGTCAATCGGAGTTGTTTTGGATAGTTTCGGCATCGTTGGTGGAGTTTAGAAATTTCAAATTTCTTAGGCTTGAATCAGATGTAAATTTGGTGTTTTGATGTTAGTTTTGGTGTTTTGAGAGTGCAACTAAGTTTGAATGGTGTTATGGGATGTGTTGGTAACTTTGGTTGGGGTCCCGAGGTGCTCGGGATTGATTTTGGATGGTTAACGGAAATTCAGAGTTGAAAAAAATGCAGCAAGCAGCTGCTGAATTTTTCCCACGGTGATTTCCGCACCTGCGGAAGTTTGATCGCAGGTACGGGCCCGCAGAAGCGAGAAGAGCTCCGCAGATGCGGAATTTGAGAGGCCAGTAGAGGATCACAGGTGCGGGAGGAATATCGCACCTGCGAAGCCGCAGGTGCGGATAGAAGTCGCAGGTGCGGAACACCTGGGCAGAAGGTATAAATTGAAACCCTCGCCAACTTAAACCCTTTTTCCACCATTTTTTTACGGACAGAGAGCTTTGGCTGCAACTTTTGAAGAGGGAAATCATTATTCCTCATAGAGGTAAGTGTTTTGGACCTTAAAACTCATTTATTGATGATTATAAAACATAATATCAGTATTAAATTCACGAAAATCAGTAGAAAAAGGTGGGTTTAGGGCTTGAAATTTTGAGACCTTTTGGGATTTATTTGAAGGGTCAAACGAACTCAATTGTTAGTGTTCTTTATATGTACAGACTCATGAGATGATGAAGAACAACTTGGTATAAAAATTTATGAGTTTCGAGATGCGGGCTCGGGGGTCGGATTTTGACTAAATTCGGATTAAGAGCTAAAATTGGTACTTTTCAGTTGGAATTCATTCCTTAAGCATAATTTGATAATACAAATTCGAACTTGGTAGATTTGGAGCACTCAGAGGCCGGATCTAGAGGCAAAGGCACTGCAGAATAGTATTTTAGCCAGTTTTGAGGTAAGTAACGCTTCCAAACTTGGTTCTGAGGGTCCGAAACCCCGAGCTAAATGATTTATGACTATTGTTGAGGTGACGCACATGCCAAGTGACGGGCGTGAGGGCGTGCACCGGGTATTTATGGTCCGGCTTATCCCATGGCCCCGCTTAGTGATTATTCCATGATGATATTTGTGCATCTATTAATGTGGTAATTGCGAACATGTTAGAAATCAGGTTAAGTATAAATGCTAGGCTTCACGCCGGAAATGTTGAGACCCGAGTGGTCGTATATCTCTGCTTCATGTTGTGATCATTTGATGTCATGTACTCCGTCTTGTTATAGCACATCATTTGATATCCCAGTCTCAGTATTGTTAATTACATGCATACTTATCATTGTTTCGGGCTTATGGAAGCAATTGTGATCCATGTGAGTGAGACTGGAGAGTAATGACTGAGTAAGGCCGAGAGCCTGTTATTGAGACAGTTATGAGAATGGACTGCACACTGCAGTGATTTAAATCATGCCTTCGTTGGCTTGATATGGTGCTTGGGCCACTAGGGCCCCTCCGAAGTCTTTACACCCCCAGTGAGCGCAGTGATATTGAGGGATGGATCTTCCCTGGGCATGGATCTTGTCCGAAGTGATATTAAGGGATGGATCTTCCCTGGGCATGGATCTTGTCCGAAGTTGATGTTATGTGAGGGATGGATATTCCCTGGGCATGGACCTTGTCCGAAGCTAATGTTATGAGAGGGATGGATCTTCCCTGGATATGGAAATTGTCCGAGTGTTGTATTCCGGAGATGGATCTTCTCCCTGGGGGCTGGATTGGCCTTTTTCCTCAGTACATTGTGACTACGGTCACCGGTGTTTATGCATATTCCGGGATGGAACTTCCCTGGGCCTCAGAGCCATATATAGTACTGAGTGGACTTATGTGGGAGAGCTGTGAGCACTATGTGTATATCTATACTGGTTCATAACATATATTTTATGATGGCATGTAGAGTATACTGGCATACTTGGCCTATTTACTCATCCTGATAAACTGTTAGCATGTCTAAATTCTGTATATTATTTATTGTAACATAATTAAGGTTTTGTCCGTCACTACTTCTCAGTCCATAGTTTGGGTTCGTTACTTCTAAGTTGGTGTACTCACGTTACCCCCTGCACTTGTGTGCAGATCCAGGTACATAGGGACCCGGTAGCGGATATTGAGCAGCGGTCAATGTTTCTATTGGAGTTGTCGAGGTAGCAGCTGGCGATCGCGACCTCGTCTTCTCTTTCTTATTCTACCTGTTGTTCTTTATTTTGAGACAATGTTGTCCATTTCTCCTTTTCTTTGGTTTATGTTTTAGTAGCTCATGACTGAGTGACACTAGATCCGGGGTTGGAGGTTTAAATTTAGTTTTTCACACATTGGTTTTAAACTTCAGATTCTTAGTATTATTAATAAATTCGTTTAAAATCGCATTTTTATTGGAAATTGAATTTAGCTTAGTTAAAAAGGGAGGCTTGCCTGGTTCCACGACAGGCGCCATCACGACTCCGAAATTTGGTCGTGACAAATATACTGCAATTAGATCCGGAAGTACCCATTCTAGGTCCGACGACCTCGTCTTATCTACCACAAAAACTCTAGCAACATGACGCATCAATACAATCCAACCCATAACCTGTGCAACCCGTGCACCCAATAGCAACATCTCACGACTCAAAACATAGAAAAGATTCATACGGGAGGACTATCCTGCCATTAACAATTACCATCACAACCCTATGCTAAAAGCCTGGCACACATCGTAAAATCTGAACACACGAATCTGAAACCAAGGTTCATACCTCCACTTAATTCCGCTACAACGCGTGATCCCATCCAAACGCCGGTCCACATGAAATACTTCAAGCCACCTTTCTCAAAATCAATAACCATGCGCAATTCGACATCAAGTACTCCAAGTGCATTGTCATAACCACGGGAAAATCGGATGATACCATGCCACACGAACCCAGAAAGAACATAACCTATATGTCTCAGTCCCGCAATACCCAATTACTTACTGTCACGACCCAAAGTTCCCTCGGTTGGGTATCGTGATGGCACCTAGTCTTAAGGACTAGGTAAGCCTAATATTCAGGGATAACAACAATAATAAATAGAATCTAATACTTCTCTGATATGAATAATTCTTTACACATTTTATATTCCCAAAACCCGGAAGTACAAGTCATAAGCTTTTAAGAGTTTACACTAAAACTCCTAAAAATACCACTGTTCAGAAATAAGTGAAACAGTGCAAAAAAAATATAAGACAGTGACTCCGAAATCGCGAACGCTGAAGCGGTTTTACCTTGAGTCTCCACAACAGCAACCCCGCTACTATGAATCACTCGGCCGGCTATGCAAAAACCTGGAATCTGCACAAAAATATGCAAAAGAGTAGTATGAGCACACCACAGCGGTGCCCAGTAAGTATCAAGACTAACCTCGGTGAAGTAGTGACGAGGACTAGTCAAGACACCCACTGGTCTAATAAAAACTGAACAAGTATCAATGTAGAAATCAGGGAAATAATGATATACATAAAGGCTACGCAATATAGCTAACAAGACAATGAACT
Organism: Nicotiana knightiana; assembly: GCA_005239525.1. Taxonomy (NCBI): domain Eukaryota; kingdom Viridiplantae; phylum Streptophyta; class Magnoliopsida; order Solanales; family Solanaceae; genus Nicotiana; species Nicotiana knightiana. The sequence goes on along the minus strand of ML399010.1, from coordinate 63,811 downwards.
CAATAAAGAAGGAAAACAATAAGTATCAGCGGAAACCATGAAGTAACACAAAGACTGAATAGATCACAGACAAATCTGGCATGTAAATATACAACACGAGCATGTAATGACTCAACAACTTCAACCATTTCTACATCAAATTCATAGTCATCTCCACGAGGTTCTGAACCTCGGACAAATCTTCACTTACAGGTCCCAATATCCGAACCCTAACACTTGGCAACTTGCACCCTCATTCGAGTACTAACTGCAGGGACGACTCACGTGCCAATTGGGTCATTCCCACCCATGCGGTAAGCACAACAAGAATATCTATATTTGACAACAACAAGGATTCTGGATCCATTAGTAGTATTTAACTACGTGTGTGCTTGTGCAGGTGTCCTAACATGATTTCAACAACCAATAGACATAAGGAAAACAAAAGGAGCAACACGTATAGTTTCATCTCACAAATTTCCACACGAATGAACTCACACGGTAAGTGTTCCAGTACATAATATCAACAACAAGGAATGTCCCCAGGCCAACACAATTATCACAAACAATCCCTGCCATAGCCCACCTTGTCACGCCACGTGTGCAATATTAAAGTATATCCCCGCCTTGTGTCGTCACACGTGCATAAACATGTTCCCACCTTGTCACGCCACATGCGCAACACTCAATCTCATATCCTGCCTTATCACGCCGCATGTGCAATTATCAATAGTAACACGGCACGACAGAAACCTCGTGAAAATCGCCATATCAACAACCGCATGGACGAAACCTCGTGCATCACCACAACAAGTACAACAACAACAGTGGCAACAGATCAAGCTACGATTAATACATTAACTCAAGAGCTTCGACCACAAGATAGGCAAAACTAGTTCACGAGAAATAAACATAATAAGGAGAGCTAGGCATATTACGAATCACTCAACAAGGAAGGGAAATAACATGTAACAGCCGCACCTAATTACACGGGTGAACACAGGAAATCAACACAAATATGATAACTCCATATAAGGAAAGTCACGAAGGTAAATAATATTTAAACTTCCTTTAAGGTTGAGCAGTCACGAGAATATTCGACAATTCCCACTTAAGGACAAGCAGCAGAGAATAATCATAACTTCATTTAAGACTAAAACAATTATAGGTTGAGATGAAGATAATTACAAAATTTGAGATACGCAGTTAAGAAGATATAGCATGACAGTAAAGGAAATAAAACCTTCAGATAAGTCAATTAGGAGTCAAGTAGGCAATAGGAGTAAATCCAAAAGTAAGAACTTCCACATTAAGCAAATAAAGATGACACTAGAAATTAGGAAATTCAATCATGCCAAGGACACTTCATACTCGGCGAATATAAGGATCTAAGATTCCTAAAGGGTTAAATTTCCACAAATAAGTCCGAGCATGCGCTTGTCACCTCGCGTACACGGATTACAATCAACATAGAATAGTCAAATCCTAAGGGGTAATTCCCCACACAAGGTTAGGCAAGATACTTACCTCAAAGACGACAAACCGGTACTCAAAAATAGACTTCTCGGGTGGGAAGGCCTCCGGACCACTAAAAATATACTAAAACAACTTCAAAATACATATAAAATGTATAAGGAACGATTCCGAATAATAAAGTATCGATCTTAAAAAATCATAAAAATCGACCCAAAAGTCGACCCCCAGGCCCGCACCTCGGAACCCGATAAATTTTACAAATTTTGATTACCCATTCCGATACTAGTTCACCCATACCAAATTTATCCAATTCCGATAACATTTGGTCATTCAAATCATGAATTTTTATTTTTGAAGTTTTCTTTCAAAACCCACAATCCCCTCACCCCAAAACACAATTTAAATGATAAAAACAAGAATTAATTCATGAAATATATTTAATTCTAGTGAAAGAACACTTACCCACTCGATTTGTGTGAAAATCCCACAAGGAATCGCCCAAAACCGTGTTCTAGAAGTCAAAAATATGTTTAAAATGGTGAAACCCCCAATTTTGCAAACTTCTATTCTGCCCAGGTGTTTTGTTAATCGCGATCGCGGAACATGGTTTGCGATCGCGAAGAAGAAAGAGGAAAGCTGCCTAGGTTGTTCAATGCGAACGTGACAAGGAGTTCGCGAACGCGGAGGAGGAGAACAGGAAGCTATGCGATCGCGTTCTTCAGAATGCGAACGCGAAAAACAAAATTTGGGCGACAGCAGGGACACATCGCGATCCCAAAAGAATCACTGCGATCGCGATGAAGGAAAAATGGGTGGGGCAAACAGAACACTATGTGATCGCGGCTTGGGCTACGCGATCGCGAAGGAGAGCAACAGACACCAGAAACAGCAGTTCAAAAATGGAAGAAAAGGACCTGTAGCCCATCCGAAACATACCCGAGGCTCCCGAGACCCCGTCTAATCACACAAGCAAGTCATATAACCTAACACGGGCTCGCTTGAGGTTTCAAACCACATAAAACAACACTAAATCGATGAATTAAACCAAAAATTCAATGAAATTCCTCAAAACTCCTTTAAACATCAAATTTTGCATTTAAGGTCCGAATCACGTCAAACTAAGTCCGTTTCTTACCAAATTTCACAGATAACACATATAAATCATATCGAACTTTTACCGGGCTCCGGGACTATGATACGGGCCCGATATCACATGTTTCACCTCAAATTTCATTTTCAAAATTTTTTATATTTTTCAGAAAATAATTTTCTTTAAAAATTCATTTCTCGGACTTGGGACCTCGGAATTTGATTTCGGGCATGCACCCAAGTCCCATATTTTTCTACGGACCCTCCACGACCGTCAAATCACTGGTCTGGGTCCGTTTACCAAAAACTTGACTGAAGTTAACTTTATTCAAATTTCCAATACAAATTTTCATTTTTATTAATTTTTCACATAAAGGCTTTCCGGCTACACGTTCGGGCTGCACACGCAAATCGATGTGAGATAGAAGGAGGTTTTCACGACCTTGGAACACAGAATTAGCTAGAAATATACGGGATGTCCTTTCGGGTCATCACACTTACCTTACTCAAATCTAGATATAAAGGCCCATTAGAGCCGCAACATATGTGCCTATAACCAACGATCACAACTCCTCGCAACACCGAAGGGTAACTCATACATCACTCCAGAACACGAATAAACTCAATGGCAATCAAATGGTACATCCCTCAACAATAGAAATTCGGAGTGAACAATTTCGACCCGGTGCAGAACACACACTCATACTGGCCTACCAATAACCCTAAATAAACTCTTGTCACCCACACAGATAGATAACTCACCGAAAGTTAAAAGTGACTGAACCATGGTACATCCTAACATCTGAATAGATTTGCTCGCATCTTCACAGTTCACTACCACAAAATAACCTGTTTATGAGAACTCTCAGTCTCAAAGTTATGAAGCGCACCGATTACTATTTCTGATCTCAACTCCACCGCTCGAATATGTTATACCCCATTTTAACCGGGTAAAACTAGAGCATAATATATTGGTAATCTTGAGGTTTAATTGATTTTAAGTCAGTCGCCACCTAATTATTTCTAATGTGAATTAGGACACCTAGATTGAATAAAATATTAACAAAGTATAACTCTGATAATGATCTTCTTAACCTAAAGTTCTAGATAAGGGTTCAATTAATCTAAAAGGGAAGGTTTTTAAGGCACCCTTTAAGATCCATATTAAAATGGTTAACTGTCCGGACTGAAATTCATTAAGGCAAAGTATAAGTGTATAAAAAAATGATTAATTTAGTTAAGATAATAACTTAATTATAAAGATGACTCGAGATGCACAACATTTTATTGGTTCAAACACATTTTAAGTTCAAAAGCTGGTCAAGTAGCCTTCATCACATTAGTCTTGGAACGTTGGTGAATTTTCAAAATGTTTTGATTTCAAGGAAAACATGCCTAAGGTCATTATGTTATAAAGATCAGAGGTCAAAGTGTTGTGATTGAGAAACTTACTTAAAAAAGTAATTAAGTTTTTGAGAAATAGAATTAGTTTTGAAAGTGTGAAGTAAAAAGGGTGAGAAAAAAAAAACCCAGGTGCTACTCAATTTGTAAAGATTCATATTAGCATTTTAAAAATACTAAGCTAATTCATTTTGATTCAAAACTGGACAAAATGGGTTCAATTTTAGCTACTGCTTTTGGATTATTAGGCCTAACAATGATATTCCATTCAACTAAACCAACTTGGGCTTAACCAAAATAAAATCAAGCAAAACAATTAAGAAACAAATTATAAAAAAATTTACAAGATATTAAAGGTAAGGCAAGCAGCCATCGTTTATTCTTCTCTTTTTCTCCTCTCTTTTATCGAGAGCCCTAAATATACTTTAGGGGTGGAAGATGAAATGAAAGGATATGCGTGCTTTATGTCTAGCAGTGGCAGCGAGTCCCCCTTTGGAACTCCTTGCAGCTCCGATATGTCATTCAAAACAAAGAAAGAGGAAAATGAATTAGAGAAGTAATCTACTTCTTTAAGCAGAGGAGAAATAATAGGGGAAAAAATGGCAGCAAATTAATACAACACTTATTAATTTATGCTAGAACAACCATTTTACTTTCAAGATGATAAAAAGTAAAATAAAAAGTAAAATAATAATAATAGACAATCTTTTTCTCATAATCGATTATTACCTGCTGTTAATCATATTTCTCCTATTGAACCATCTTATGGTCTAGCTAGGAATCGTGCAGCCTCTTTACATACTATACATACTACATCTGTTGAAAGGGTTAAGATTAATCCTCAGACTAATATTGTTCAAGATAAAGACAATCTTTCTGATAAAGATATTCCTTCAGCTTCTGAAATGAGCTTTGATTTAAATGAAACGTAATGATTCCTCACAAAATAGAATTTAGTCCAAGATCCCTGGCAAGAAAACATATTCAGAATGAATTTTTTAGTAATAAGTGGAACCAATTTAGAACTTGGTTTTTTTAGACTTATAGTCAAGAGGATCTCCATAATATTTCATTTGAATTCTATGAAATTTGTGCTCTGCATAATCATATTCTTTATTTTGTTCCTTGGTTTATAGACACTTATTTTCCATTATATATCAATGTGTTAGAACGTTCTTACAAAGACGGTAATTGTAATATTATAAAGGCGATATATCCGCCTCAAACACCTTTTATATTACCCAATAATACAGGGATTACTTTCTCTGCTTTTCAGAAATTTATTGATCATAATATTGCTCAAGTTAGTATTTCTGAAATTAATGATTTGATTGCTCAAAATAATTAGTTGAGTTTATATGTTAAAGTATTAGGTGAACATATTGGTTCTCTTGACAAAAAGCTTGATGATATAATTAATATGATAAAAGAAATGAGTTTTTCTTCGAAATCTTCTAATGTTGCTTCTACAAGCAAAGAAGGACAAACGGTTTTTACTCATATTCAAAGAGTTCCTGAGATTCAGGATTTTAAATCCAAATCTTTAAATGATCTAGAAGAACTTCTTGATAAAAATTTTTCAGGACTAAGTAATAGACTTATTGATTTATCTAATGATTTTGCTGACAAACTGGAAGATAAATTTTCTTCAAAAGATTTTGATTTGAATGATCAAACTTGGTCCGAAGTCAACCGCCTTAAAGGCATGGCAAAACCGACTAAGTTTAAATACGCTAATAAGCCTCGAATGGAGACGTATTATTATCCGCGTCCTACTCCACAAGACGTTTTGATTGAAGAACGTGATTGGAATCAGACGAATACCTCTTATAGCGGTACCGAAATCTATGAATGGAACCTTGATGGTTTGACAGATCGTCAATTAACTATTCTTGTACATCGAATGTTGATGTACTGTACTATTTGTAGAAGTGTTAAAAACACTGATCGAAATATCTGCAAGATGATTATCGCGGGTTTTACAGGTCAACTACGTGGCTGGTGGGATAATTATTTGACCACCGAACAGAAAGCTTCTGTCATTAATGCTATAGCAACCGATGAAGGTGTTGATAACCTAAGCATGGCTCTAGTTAAAAATAGAGAAGATGCAGTGTATACCCTAGTTCTTACAATTTTAGAATATTTTAATGGTAGATTTACCAGTCAACACGAGACGGTTCGTACCCTCTTAAATGGTCTTAGATGTAGGACTTTAACCGAATTTAGATGGTATAAAGATACCTTTATGAGTCGGGTCATGGAATTGCCCGAAAATAAGTTTGATCATTGGAAAGCTAAGTTTATAGACGGTTTACCTCTTCTATTCACTGAAAAAGTTAGAAAAGTTGTTAGAGGATCTTTTGGTGAAATCCAGTATAGCGGTTATACTTATGGTAAGTTGATAGGTGTGTGTACACAGGAAGGATTAAACCTGTGTAATGAGTTAAAGCTATCCAGACAACTTAAAATTGATAAGCTTAGAGAAAAAACTCAATTAGGAGAGTTCTTTACTCAATTCGGAATATCCGGACCCTCTTCTCCCCAGAAGAAACTGACCTCTGATAAACCTTATAGGAAAAAGAGACCTAAATATAGGAATCAGGAATATCGCGACGTTAAAAGGAAATATCGCGAAGCTAAGAAGGCGTATAGAAAGTCTACTAGATTTACTAGGAATAGATCCAAGCGAGATATCGCTGACCTTAAGTGTTATAAGTGTGGTAAGTTTGGTCATATTTCTCCAAATTGTAAGCTTGAAAAGCTCAAATCTCTTGCTCTTGATAATGACTTGCATGATCAAATTTATGGTCTGTTGTATACTTCAGGATCTGAGTCAGATTATGATGAATCCAAATCTGCTCNTTCAGTCTCAATTTGAAGATCTAAATATGAAAACTCTCACATCTGATAATGTGATTGAACTTTTAAAAGAAGTTTCTGATGATAAGGTTCGGGAAAAGATCATTCAGTTAGCTTCTACTTTCCAACCTACCTCGAAACCTGCTGAAAGCACTTCTTTTTCTAAAACAAAGGATGATTTTGAATATTCTTCTCCTTACTCTTTAGCAGAAGTTAATAAACGAATTTATCAAAGACAGGCTATTTCTGAAACGAACGCCTCTTTTACTAGAGATACTTCTTTTGATGATTTAAAAATTGAAGTGGAAAAATTGAAACAAGAGATTAAATCTCTTAAACAAAATCAAATGATTTGTGATCACCGTATTTCAAATATTGAGAAAAATACTTCTCAAACTCATATTCTTTCTTCTTCAAAAGGAAAAGAACAAGTTGATGAAACTATTTCTCAGGAAGAGATTATTGAAAAGTCAAATTCTTTTTTAAGGATGATGCAAGCTATTACTGTTCATAAATGGCATATTCAATGTACTATTTTGATTGATAATCATTTGCCTATAACTGCTATTGCTATGATTGATAGTGGTGCTGATGTTAGTTGCATCCAAGAAGGATTGATTCCTTCTAAATACTTTGAAAAAACCACTCATGTAGTTAAATCTGTATCAGGTCACGCTTTAGATATAAAGTATAAACGGTCTAATGATCGTATTTGTCAAAATAAAGTTTGCATTCTGCATTTCTTCTTTCTAGTAAAAAAATCAGTTGCATCCACCAATTATACTTGGCACCCTTTTTATCAATGCTATATATCTTTTTTCACATCTTGATTCAAAAGGATTTACTGCTAGATATAATGATAAGGAGATATCTTACTCTTTTATTACTGACCCTATAAGTCGTGATATCAACGCTTTAATTAATATAAAGCAAAAACATGTTGATTCCTTGCAATTAGAAATGTTTAGCATGAATATTTTTGAGACTATGAAATCTGTTAAAATACAGGAAAAAATGAAATTAATTTCCGAAAAGATTGCCATTGAAATTTGTGCAAATCATCCGAGTGCCTTTTGGAATAGAAAAAGGCATATTGTTACTCTTCCATATGAAGACAGTTTTTATGAAGATAATATTCCTACAAAATCTCGACCTTGTCAAATGAATGTTGAATTAGTAGAATTCTGCAAAAAAGAGATTGACAATTTATTAAACAAAGGTTTGATCAAACCTTCCAAATCCCCTTGGTCTTGTACTGCCTTTTATGTTAATAACGCTGCAGAAAAGGAACGTGGTATGCCAAGGTTAGTTATAAATTATAAACCGTTAAACAAAATTTTGAAATGGATTAGATATCCTATTCCTAATAAAAGGGATTTATTGGCTCGATTATATGATGCCAACATATTTTCAAAATTTGATTTAAAATCTGGCTATTGGCAAATCCAGATCTTTAAAGAACATACTTATAGAACTGCTTTTAATGTTCCATTCGGTCAGTATGAATGGAATGGAATGTCATTCGGTTTGAAAAACGCTCCTTCTGAATTTCAAAAAATCATGAATGATATTTTCAATCCTTATTTAGACTTTATAATTGTCTATATAGATGATATCTTGATTTTTTCGAAAATATTGGAGCTTCACTTCCGACATCTTGATATTTTTAATAGGATTGTTATACAAAATGGTTTAGTATTATCCAAACCAAAAATGTCTTTATTTCAAACGAATGTTCGTTTTTTAGGACATAATATTTGTCAGGGAAAAATTACCCCTATTCAGCGGGCTATTGATTTTGCTTCAAAGTTCCCTGATATTATTACTGACAAAATCAGCTTTAAAGATTTTTGGGAAGCTTAAATTATATATCTCCTTTTTATAAGAACTTATCTCGACTAATAGTCACACTAATCTTGTTCGAAGAATCAAGAAACGGGTTGAATATTTACATTGCTTAACGCTTGCCAATCCTACTTGGCCAAAAATTATTGAGACGGATGCGTCTAACGTTGGTTATGGAGGAATCTTGAAACAAGTGAATCCCCATGACAAAATATAATATCTGATAAGATTTCATTCAGGAAAATGGACTGAAGCCCAGAAGAAATACGCTATTGTGGCCCATGAAATGCTTACGATTGTTAAATGTGTTTTGAAATTTCAAGACGATCTCTATAATCAAAAATTTCTGATAAAAAAAAGATGCACAATTAGTCAAATATATGTTTGACAAAGATTTTAAAAATGATGCCTATAAATTAATGTTCGCCAGATGGCATGCCCAATTGGCCCCTTTCGATTTTGATATTCATTATAAAAAGGGTAGTGATAATTCCCTTCCTGATTTCTTATCACGAGAATATATATCTCAATAACAGGATATTCTTATATGCTGGACAATCAAGTTCGGGTTACCATTCTGAAGGTTATACCTTAAAGCAGTTAGATACCGCTAGACACATGAGCTCAATTTGAGTATGTATTACTGTCTCGACAGGCCCCTTACCCGGGTAAAAGAATTTACCATACAGCTACCTAATTATAAATAAATTTTTGTGTATTTCGATTCTTATTCCTGAATAAGGATATTTTTGATTTAAATCAGGATGGCCGTGCGGATTACTAATAGTAATAGTAATAGTAATAGTAGTAATAATAAAGAAGAACGCAAGTCTAGCTAAGGAAAAAACATGTTCTTAAATAATAACAAATATTTTAAAGAAGAACGCAAGTCTAGCTAAGGAAAAAACATGTTCTTAACTAGCATCCTATACTAGAAGACAAACATTTAACTTGTATTGGATAGTATCCTGAACCATATCTACTTAGATGATCTGTATGTTTGGGCTAGTAGCGTGCACTTCTATTAGCTAAAATCTCCCATATGAAATATTTTAAATCCTATTAGCATGGTTCCTAAGTGTCAAGGAGAGCTGACATGATATACTTACTACTATTAAATCTTCACACACACACACACAAAAAAAAAAAAAAAAAAAAAAAAAAAAAAAAAAAAAAA
>ML399010.1:0-53731 GCA_005239525.1 Nicotiana knightiana | reverse complement strand
GGGGGGCGCCGTATTCTTTAAAAAAAAAAAAAAAAAAAAAAAAAAAAAAAAAAAAGAAACAGAAAAGCTAACACATATATCTTAGAATCTGACACTAGACTCCAACACATTAAAGTCATTTATGTAATTACACACTTTACCAGAAGAGTGATTTGTTGTTCTAAGCTTAAATACTCAGTTCGTTTCTAAATTAAATTTCAATATATGGATTACATCTAGAATAAATGAGCGAAAAATCTTAACAAGTGTTTAACGCTATATCTCTAACAGTGGAAATACTTTTTTATTCGGCGATATTCAAATATAACAGAAAAGCATTTTTTGACCTCTAAACATGAACCTTAAATCAAGAATAAAGATTCTTAAAACATCGTCTCTGAGAGGAAAGCGTGGAAATGTCCTAAAGTCGTACATTTTAACAAGTTGCGGAGCATATGATTAACAAATGGTATTGAAGGTGAAGCTGTAGCATGACAGAATGCGTACATCGTGGCGGCGTCTACGGACAGCTTTATATTTGACCATGCACTTTTACACTTTTACTACGCTAATAGCATACAAGTTTAATCATTTATATACGATAAAAAAATCTTGAGGCATGACATCTACCCCAAGTATTATCAATTGTAGCTAGCCAAACAAACTCCAATTAAGGTAACTATATCTACCTCAGATAGGACAATCCAAATATATACCAATTAAAATATAAGACATGCTTCTTTTTATTTTCTTTTAGGTATTGTAGGACATTCAAAATGAATAATGAGTGAGTGATTACTCTTCTTCTTTTCCCATTACTATGCAAGTAAGAATATAAGGGACAAAGAAAAAATAAATAAATAAATAAACAAAAAGTTCAAAACATCAACTATGTATCACGATTAAATCTTGAAAGTTGAGGAGGCAAATCTGAATATACATAGTCTTAACACATGATTTTATCATCATTACTCTTTTACTAGAATTATTATATATAACTTAACACTAAACAGAGAAAAGCCAAGACATGATTTTCTAGGCAAAGATATGTTGTTTTAAACGAAAGAGAGAAACCAAAACATAGTCGGATTTTACCTTTTGTGGGGCAGTGAACTTGAGGCTTGCGAGGCTTCAGATCTGTTCCTCTTTTAACTAAACCGAGTTGAATAGAGATCGAAAGATTAAACAACACTAAGGTCTTCCAGAGAAGAACAATATCAAATGAACAACTTAGCCTGGAGATTTTTTAGATGCTCAAACTTGGTTTTTTAGAGGGGATTCCAAGATGAATTTCAGCTGAAACTTTTTAAGGTATTTATAGGTACATCCCCAAGTTATGGCTAGGGATTCTGAGTGGGATTTGTTAGCCATTTGAATTTCAAAAAGAAAAAGCAGAGATATCACGGGTTGTCTTTGGAATCCAAAGATGTAGCCTTTTGGTTCAGATCTTTTGAAGAGATATTGACTAAATTTCCCTATTGATTCAGATTTGCAAAGATTCGGCCTTGACAATTCATGAACAAGTGAAGATTCGGTTTGACAAATATCTGCCACTTTGTACCCTTTGCTCGAAATAGGAGAGAAAAAATAAGAAGCATTTCAACTTGTATGAAAATGGTGTCAGCAGATCTGTCCATGATTGAAAGAGGCATTAAAGTTATTGCCAAAATAAAAGAAAGGGAGGGGAAGATTATGATAGGGGTGGCTGCTAATAAAGAAACTAGGGTAAATTTTGCTTTTGGGTTAAATAGGCTTAAAGTCGGATGGGTGAATTCTTGTGGCTCAAGTTTGTATGAGATTGAGTGGACTTTAATGTTGGGCTAATCTTCCTAATATAACAATAATAATAATATAAAATTACTTGATTTATAATATATAAATACCTCAAATATACATTATATTTTCATGAAATATATGTATTTTATTTTCTCAAAATATAAAGACGTATACTTTCACTAGAGTTTACATTGTATAAAAAATACATGTACATTTTCTAGTAAAAAGAATCCATGTAGGAATGGTAGAAATCTTGTTACGTAGTGAATTAGTTTTAAAAAAATAGTAGGAAAAATATTACCAATTAAATTTGTTAAGGGTTGGTTTCAAGAGAAAATATAGGGGAAAAAAGTCATAAAAAGTACTAGGCACATTTTTATTAAGGAATTAAATGCATTAGGTGCCTGATTATGGGTACATGATTTAAAGGTGTATGTTACAAATATAATTATTTAGTTGTCATGTATGTAAAATAGCTAATGTCGCTATGTTTATGGAAATTTCCTTAACTTTTGCCCATTTATTTATTTTAGCTATTTAAGAGTGAGCTAATGAAAGGGAATGGGTGGTAGGCTTTCCTTCTTTGTATTAATTTCTTTGGCCTTCTTTGTATTAATTTTGAGCAAAATTATTGAAAAGCAAGAACTATATAAAATAACTCGTCCAAAGTATTGAAGATCGAGAAGCGTAAAGAAATTAATTAAAGGAAAAATTGGGTATCAACAGAATACATAGCACATCCCTAATGCTCAATCATTCCACGAGGGATACCCTTACAATTCTTCTGTGTCACCAAGCAACAATCGATCCAACGAGAGAGCGTCGCAATACCAATAAAGCACCCTAAACTCCACACATTGACTCTTCAGAAGTATAAACCCTCATCAAGCCACCCAACAGTGCTATCATTTACCTAGTCATCTGAAACTGCAAATGCTGCCTAAGAATTTTTTTTGACCTTCCTTCCAGAACTAAACCATGACCTCACAGATGCAAATCTAACTCTACACGACATACCGCATATACCATGGCATCCTATGATAAGCATGAGAACTTCATAATCCCTTTCCGAGCCAAAAGAAACTACGCACCCAACTGGTCAAGGATTTCCCATTTGATCCCATTTAGAAGCAAAATCATTATACATCACATGCACCTCACGCCAGTAGAAAATGTACATCTCTAACCATGGTAGAAACCATCAGGAACTATCCGAATCCCTTTTTTACAACACCAAACCGTCAAGACTGAATCCTTCTAACTCAACCAAGCTACGCAGGTCACCAAAACCCAAGAGCATTGCTAAGAAACACATGTGAAAACTCATTCCCTCATGAACACCCAAAGAACTAATCGTATCCCTTACCATGCTGATCTGACCTACTACCAAGTTGTCCTATTTATCCAAGTTCCTTCTGACTTACCTGTGAATTGGTACTTCTCCTTTCCATAATACCACAATTCTCAACCCAGACACACCACACGAGACCCAAGCATAACACCATACCGTCTAAGGCTCGTAGGCCGCTGAATACTCTCTCAAATATCGCCAAAATACCACATTCAAAATACTTACCCTGAAGAACTTCATGCGAATCTAAATCCATTACCTTCACTTTCCCGATACTAATATGTAGAACCCATGATAATCTAGAAATGCCACAGGTCTTGACACGTAATCTCAGTTCTAGCCCAAAACACACCTCGAAGATTCCCAATTGCTATGTTTAACCTTGAATCCATTAGACTCATTCTCTAGAGTCATCCACTCTACACAAATCTCGATTACACCGATCAAGCAAACAAAATGACCTGACCCCGTTTGCACAGTAACATACTAGAAAAGTAATCCACACACTTGAAGCAACAAGTAAATTCATACACTGCACCCACTACACCTTTTAAAATTGCAACTCAATCATTCAATAGAACTCACCTACCCATAGAGTACATGACAACCTGTATCCAAGAATTTCCATTACTCGGGTCATTCCCAAGTTCCACCTCTGCACGTCGTAACTGATCCACCAATATACCTCGAACTGAAACCAATACGACACAAAATCGCGCAATCAACTTATCATTAACAACCTCCCCCACTTGGCTCAAAGTCCATGATCAAAACAAATCGTAGCTCACAATGCCCATACACTATCACTGTCACCATACTGCAATGAGATTCAACTAAATGATTCATAAGCTCATATGACACAAACCGTCTGATATTCCACATTGTATGAAAATCTCACATTAACCATTGAATGGTCATGCCAACTTCCACAAGCGATCTGCACTCGTATTTCAATGTTTATCAATTAGTGGTAAAATAGAACTTGCTACAAAACAACATAAGGACCACACAACCTCAGGACACCCCGCGGGAAATAGCCCCGTCCGCTTAGCCTCAAACTGATCTCTCTCTATACGTTTCCGAAACTCATAGCTATTACGCAATCGATTTACCCTCCTACATTAGACCAAACCAATGCCTACCCTCGAGACATCACAATAAGCAGTATAAGAACCTGAGGCTGATGGCAGAACTAACACTGGAGCGGTGGTCAAAGAAATCTTAAGCTTTTGGAAGCTCTCTCCACACTCGTATGACCACCTGAATAGCCTCGCTGGACACCACGTGCCCCAAGAATGCTATTGAACTAAGACAAAAATTCACACATGGAGAACTTTGCATAAAGATTCTCCTCCATCAATCTATATAATACCCTCCTCAAATGCTGAGTATGCTCCTCCTGGCTACGCGTATACGCCAGGATGCCATCAATGAATACAATAACAAAGGAGTGCTAATACGACTGGAATACACCGGTAATAAAATATATGAACGCTACTTGGGCAATAATCACCCAAAAAGACATCACCAGGAGCTCATAACACAATAGAAGGATCAAATTCAACCCACAACTGAACAACATAAGAGGTCTTCCCATACACCCACGACTCGAGGCCATGTGCCAACTCTAGACAAAAGTCAAACACTCAATAGTTCTTGCTACATATCCAGCCCATCCTTTTTTGTCACAACCAAGTGATATGAACATATCTCACCCTCAAATAACACTCACCACATAGTCATCCAGTCACACAACCCCATTGATAAGGACACAAACTGACATATAAGTCCCCACACATATGTGCTCACACAATGAAATCTCAGCGCTCAATCCACAGACATAATCCAGCCTCAAGTCCTCCAGACTGGCCCATTATCAACATTCTAAAATCACATCTCATCTATGGATGTCACAAGTCGTTGATGCACAACTGATACCAAGCGCTCACGTGCACATTCGAATACATGGAAGGAGTTCAAGAGTTACGCTTTTGGATGGATAAAATTGATTTGCACGACAAGAATTCAAGAATGTGAGATTTTCCTAAGGGTTTTGTAGCTTCTCGAAGATAAGTACAGACGTCTCCGTACCAATCCGCAAGACTCTACTAAACCTGCTCATGACCGTTGAGTCCTATGAAACCTAGGCTCTGATACCAACTTGTCACGACCCCAATCCCAAGACCATATTTTCTCAGGGTTTCATACCCTCAAGACCATATTTAAGACCGTTACCCTCAAACCGAGCAAATCTCTATTCCGCTATGCTCTTGCCCCTGATTCATCCTCCAAATGCTCCGAATCAATTCACAACCAGTACAATACCATCAATCTCACGACCCCAATCCTAAGCCGGCCGTGATGGTGCTTAACATGGAACTAGGATAGCCAACAATTCCATACTAACATAATATTTTCATAATTTCCAAAACGGTTCCAATATATCACAAAATTCTTTCGTTTAAGTAGTTCACAACAACAAAATGAATAAAACAGTTTATACACTAGCCCAAAAACCTGGAGTCAACCGTCATGAGCATCAACGAGTAGTACAAAATAACCCTACTGTCATAATACATCAAGACTCGGAACGAGGAACTAAATACAAAACAAGAAATGTGAAAAGAGATTTTGTGGATGCTGAACAGCTACCTCGAAGTCCCAACTCCAGCTCCACACGAAGGAAGAAAACTAGCGCTCGGTACCAGCACCTGTATCTGCACACAGGGGTGCAGGGAGTAATATGAGTACGCCAACTCAATAGTAATGAAAGTAAATCAAGTCTAAGCAGTAAGAACATGTAAGATCAAATCATCAATTCCCAATAAGCGCATCCTTTATTTCCAACAGTGCATACATTAAATCAACATGCTTTAAAAGCCAACTTCAGTAAAATCCTTTGAGAAGTGTGTTTTCCAATAATTTTTGAAAAATACCCAAAGAGTTTAGTGTAAAATTAAATAAATCCTAAATAACCCCTCGGGCCAAAACATGTATCATAAATCGCCCCTTGAGCAAATCATAACTCAGAATCAATCACTCAGCATACCTCACAATCACCCAGTATAAGCCCTTCGGGCAACCTCACAGTCACTCATGCCTCCCAATCACTAGTCACTCGGAACTCGGCACTCGCACTTAGTAGGTAGCTGCGCTCACTGGGGGTGTGTACAGACTCCGGAGGGGCTCCTTCAGCCCAAGCGCAAATATCAAGCCACCTTATGGCATATCATATCCTCACAACTAGTCCCTCGGCCTCACTCAATCAGAAACTCTCAAAAAGCCCTTGGGATATCAGTAAAACGGGGTACTCGACCCAAAAACATCATTTTATATCTCAAAATAGTGTAAATAAGGCTGATTTTCAAAATCAGTTAAACACAATATGACTGAGTGTAAATCATAAGTCAACACAGTGAGGAAATAGCAGTAAAAACCCTCAAGGGGTCTAAACAAGTCGGCTCAAGGCTCCAAACATGGCTTACAACCCAAATATAGCAATAGTCTCAAAACACGATTAAATATATGATTTTAAAGTAAATACGCAACTCAATAGTTGTCGCAGAAAGGACCAAATCCAAATCCAAAATCAGTGCATGCCATACACTCGTCATCCGGCATATGCGCCACACCAATAAACAGTGAGAGAATACGAAGTACGGGGTTTCATACCCTCAGGACAAGATTTGCAGTCATTACTTACCTAATCCATGATGCTCTTGCCTCTCGAATCGGCTCCTGACTGCTCCGAATCTAACCAAACCAGATTAATATCATCAATATACACCAAGGAGCAAAGCCTACTCGAAAACTATCAATTTTAACCAAAATTCCCGAAATTGGCCAAACTCGGCCCTCGGGCCCACGTCTCGAAATTCTATAAAAATTTAATCACAAGAATCCTTATCCTTTCCCGAGTCTACGCATATAAAATGCATAGAAATCCGACCACAATTGACCCCTAAATTCCTTAATTATAAGCCTCAATTTCCCAAGCCCTAAAACCCCCAATTTATACCATTAAATCCCACTAATTCCAAGCCTAATCCTTCAAATAACAACATAGAATCGAGTTTTTAGTCCAAGAAATTTACCTCCACAGATGACCCTCGAAATCCCTCTTCAATTTTCTATTAAAAGCCTCATCCCGCATGCAAAATATGATGAAAGTGCCAAAATTTCGCGAAGGCTGGTATTTATACTAACTACCCAGTGGTTCTGCACCTGCGACCACTTACGCGCACGTGTGGTCCCAGGTACGCACCTGCGGAAAACACTTAGAAGCCCAACCTCCGCACTTGCGCTCAAACTTCCGCATCTGCAGCTTCGCAGGTGCGGTAAAAACCTCGCACCTGCGGAACTCCTCCAACCTACAATAATCCGCACCTGCGACGAGTCGTCCGCTTCTGCGGGCCCGCACTTGTGGTCCCTTATCTGCAGGTGCGGTAACATCAGCACCAGCAACATCAACTGCTATTTTCCAACTTAAAATCCCCCGATGGCTATCCGAGATCACCCCGAGCCCCTCGGGACCCCAACAAAACATGCCAACACATCCCACAAACTTATTCAAACTTAGTCGAGCCTTCGAAATACCCAAAACAACGCAAAAACATCAAATTCACCCGAGATTCAAGCCTATGAACTTTGAAACTTCTAAATTCCACCAAGGATGCAGAAACCATCCAAAACACTTCCGATTGACCTAAAACATTGCACACATATCCAAAATTACACTACAAACCTGCTCCAACTTTCGGAATTCCATTCCGACCCCTATAACCTATTTTCCACTGCCGACCAGAAATCGCCAAAAACTAACTTTCCCGGCCCCCGAGCCCACTTCTCATAATCCAAAAAAAATTACCAAACTAGAAAGGCCATTCACTCACGAGTCCATACATATAAAATTGACCAAAATCCGACATCATTTGGTCCCTCAAATCCCCAAATCAAACTCTCCAAAATCCCAAGCCCTAACCCCTCATTTTCACCCCTAATTTCCACTAATTAAATGATAATACAATGGGAAAACACCATAGATAGGAGTATTAGAGCGAAAGCAACTTACCTCAATGAAAACCTTGAATCTCCCTTCAAAATCACTCCAAAATCCCCAAAACTTGATTTGAAAATGGTGGAAATGAACCAAAATTCACGAAGTGTTTTATTTATAGTTTCTACCCAGGTCTTTCGCACCTGCGGTGCCGCATCTGCGCAAAAATCTCCACACTTGCGGAAAATCATTAAATCCCCCAACTTCACACATGTGATCCATATCCGCATCTGCGACCACGCAGGTGCAGAAAAGACCTCGCACATGAGGCCACTGCCTGACCTCCTCACTTCCGCTTCTGTAGGAAACTATCCGCATTTGCGGACTCGCAAATGCGACCTCTTCTACGCACCTACGGACCCAACCTACCTCAACTCTGTCCGCACCTATGAACTCCCACACACGCCTGCAACCTCGCACCTGCGGCTCCCCTTCCGCAGGTGCGGAAAACACCAGCAGCTTCAAAAACTAGCAAACCAGCTATCTCCCAACACCAATAATTGATCTGCTAACCACCCGAAATACACCCGAGGCCCTCGGGACCTCAACCGACCATACCAACAAGTCACATATCAACATACTAACTTGGTCGAACCTTCGAAACACTCAAAACATCATCAAAACACCAATTACCCTAGGATTCAAGCCTAAGAATTTTTAACTTCCAAATTTCGCAAACAACGCCGAAACCTACCAAACCACATTCGAATGACCTAAAATTTTGCACACACGTTATAAATGACACTAAGAACCTACTCCAACTCCCGAAATTCCATTCCGACCCCGATATCAAATATTTCCAATGCCGTCCAAAATCGCCAAATTTCTAATTTTTACCAATTCAAGCCTAATTCTACTACGGACCTCCAAATCACATTCCGGATGCTCTCCTAAGTCCAAAATCAGCTAACAGAGCTAATAGAATCATCAAAATTTGAATCTAAGACTGGTTGCACATAAGTCAACATCCGATTGACTTTTCCAACTTATGCTTATCCCAAAGAGACTAAGTGCCTCAATCTACCTCGAAATCACTGCGGACCCGAACCAACCAACCCGACATATCATAATATAGCTGAAGAACACAAAAAGGAAGCAGAAATGGGAGAAACAGGGCTATAACTCTCGGAATAACCGGCCGGATCGTTACATATTATATGTAGTTTCTCTATTGTGGCTTAGCTGGAAACACATATACCCAATGAAGTATTTGGGTGAATGAATGTCTTTTCCACTATGCGCTAAGTACTTCCAAGGAAAGTTAAGAAGATGCGACACATTTAGCAGCTAAACATTGCTTGGCTGCAGAATACTGCTTCCTCCACCGAACATGTCATATGAAAGCTTCTGCAAGAGACTAGGAGCGACTGTAACATTTCAAGAAATGCCACCTAAAGTGTCCCTCGCATTGCTACTAATTTGAGTGCCACTTCTGGCACCTACAACATCTCCACTAGTAGGAGTAGTGAGACTTAGGGAAGCAAGTGGAGTAATAGCATTCTCAGTGCGACTGGGAATAGATAAAGGCTTTTCATTTTGTTTTTCATCATCCCTAGAACTTTTGTTCTTCATATACAAAAAAAGAAGAAGATTATCATAGGAAAAATATAAATAGCTCAAGTATTCAGAAGAAAGTAACTTTATTGATATAAGCAAACGCATTGTTGTTTACCAATGGATGCCTATTGTACCTTATAGCATTTTGAGAAAAGCCACCTAAAGTGGCACCCGTATTGACACAATTGTGAGTGCCACTTGTGGCACCTACCACTATTTCACTATTAGGAAGAGTAGAATTTGGCAAAGCAAATGTGGGCAATAACATTTTCAAGGCGGTTGAGAATAGGTGATGGCTTTTTCATTTGTTGTTTTTGATCACTACCGCTTTTGTTCTTTATATTCAAAGAAAGAGAAGATCATATAATAGAGGAAAATATTTGAACTTAGCACTGTACACCTCTTTGGTTTGAAATAAAGTATTTTAGAGTTAAGTTCTACTAAGGAATTCAAAACATTAACCGTATCAAAAAATTATCATGTAATCTTTTGTACTCTTGTCATGTGCTTTGCACATGCTTTATACAAGTTTTGCACGGTAAGATTTGTCTAATAAATATTGGTTTTTAGTATCTATTGTAATTATTGTCATATAAATTTATAAACTAACAAAAAACTGAAACAAAAATATATAAAATGGACTACTATAACAGAAAAAATAGGAAGAGAGAAATGAAACACACAAAATATGCATAAAATAAAAATGTACAAAAACTTGAAATTCTCACAATATATTGCCTAATTAAAAAAAATCAAGAGGACTTATTGCAATCACCATTAATGTTTTTCCCTTGCTCTAATCATGGAAAATAAGAAACACAAATAAGAAACACAATCATCCTCTAATGAAGGGAAATTGAGATTAGGCACACAGTACTTTTTCCCATTGTCTACCACTTTCAAGTCAGGTACATTCACGTCATTGCGTCTAGTTGGACTTGGTTCTGCGACATCCTCCTCTTTTCCTTGCGATGCAACTTCTTTTTTTGCTTACTGGTTGAACAACACCAGATTCATTATATGCAACTTCTCTATGTGGCTTAGCTGGGAGCGTATATACCCAACGAAGGATTTGGGTGAATGAATGTCATTTCCAATACGCACTAAGTACTCTCTATTCCAAGGAAAGTTAAGAGGATTCGACACATTTAGCAGTTGAACACTGCTTGGCTGCAGAATATTGCATCCTTCACCGAACATGTTATATGAATGCTTTTGCAAGAGACTAGGAGCGACAATAATATTTCGAGGAATGCCACCTAAAATGTCCCTCGCATTGCTACTAATGTGAGTGCCACTTGTGGCACCTACCACTGATCCACTAGTAGGAGAAGTGAGACTTAGGGAAGCAAGTGGAGTAATAGCATTCTCAGTGCGACTGAGAATAGATAAAGGCTTTTCTTGTTGTTTTTCAGCATCCCTAGAACTTTTGTTCTTCATATACAAAAAAAGAAGAAGATTATCATAGGAAAAATATAAATAGCTCAAGCATTTGGAAGAAAGTAACTTTATTGATATAAGGAAAAAAAGTGTCGTTTACCAATGGATGCCTATTGTACCTTATAGCATTTTGAGAAAAGCCACCTAAAGTGGCACCCGTATTGACACCAATGTAAGTGACACTTGTGGTACCTACCACTGTTTCACTATTAGGAAGAGTAGGACTTGGGGAAGCAAATGGGAGCAATAACATTTTCAAGGCGGAACTACCGCCTTTGTTCTTTATATTTAAAGAAAGAGATGATCATATAATAGAGGAAGATATTTAAACATAGCATTGGACACCTCTATGGTTTGAAATAAAGTATTTTAGAGTTAATTCCTACTAACGAATTCTAAACTTTAACCGTTTCAAGAACTATCATGTGATCTTCTGTACTCTTGCCACGTGCTTTGCACTATAAAATGTTTCTAATAATTATTAATTTTTTTATATATTTTGTTATTATTGTCGTGTAAATTTATAAACTAACGAAAAACTGGAACAAAAAGATATAAATAAAAAGGACAACTATAACAGAAAAAATAAGAAGAGAGAAGTGAAACACGCAAAGTATGCATAAAATAAAAATGTACAAAAGCACGCAATATATTGCCTAATTAAAACAGATCAAGAGGACTCATTGCAATCACCATTAATGTTTGTCCCCTTGCCTTAATCATGAGAAATAAGAAATGCAAATAAAGTTAAATTTAGTAATTCAACACCGTTAACACATATGATGAAAAAATACTAAATACTTAATGTTTATTGTTTACAAAATACAAAACACTCGTTCTTCCATGACCAATCATCATATGGGGTAAGGGAAGTTGAGATCTGGCACACGGTACTTCTTCCCATTGTCCACCAATTTCAAATTAGGAACGTTCACGTCATTGCGTCTAGTTGGACATGGTTCAACGACATCCTCCTCTTTTCATTGCGATGCAACTTCTTTTTTTGGTTTGTCTTTGACAACCTCTTTTAGTGGTTGAACATCAGCAGATTCATTATATGCACCTTCTACCTTCTCTATTGTGTCTTAGTTGGGAACACATATACCCAACGAAGGATTTGGGTGAACAAATGTCTTTTCAACTATGCACTAAGTACTCTCTATTATAAGGAATGTTAAGAGGATGCGACACATTTAGCAGCGGGACATTGCTTGGCTGCATAATACCGCTTCCTCCACCGAACATGTCATATGAACGCTTCTGCAAGAGACTAGGATTGACTGTAACATTTCTAGGAATGCCACCTAAAGTGGCCCTTGCATTGCTAATAATGTGAATGCCACTTGTGGCACCTTCCACTGCTCCACTAGTAGGAGGAGTGAGACTTAGGGAAGCAAGTGGAGTAATAGCATTCTCAGTGCGACTCAGAATAGATGAAGCCTTTTCTTGTTGTTTTTCATCATCCCTAGAACTTTTGTTCTGCATATACAAAAAAAAAAAAAAGAATATTATCATAGGCAAAATATAAATAGCTCAAGCATTCGGTAGAAAGTAACTTTATTGATATAAGGAAAACCATTTAAATTTGGTTGTTGACATCCTTAATTATGGGTCGAAGCATTTTTTAGAATTGGTTCTGTTAACAAATTCCTAATTTTCATTCCATCAAATATTATATAGCCTTGTACGATACTATTTGTTCGTGTGCTTTACATAAGCTTTCTACCTATTCATCAAAAAAAAAAAAAAAAAAAAAAAAAAAAAAAAAAAAAAAAAAAAAAAAAAACATTTCTATGGTATACTTCGTCTCACATATACATTATTTTATTTTTTTAGTAATTAATATAATTATTTTTTATACATTTATAAACTAACAAAATGTTAACTGAGTACTCATAAATGAACCAGATCTACGTAACGACAGGCCGAGTCGTTACACATTATATGTAACTTCTCTATTGTGGCTTAGCTGGAAGCGCATATACCCAAAGAAGGATTTGGGTGAATGAATGTATTTTCCACTACACACTAAGTACAATCCATTCCAAGGAAAGTAAAGATGATGCGACATATTTAGCAGCTGAACATTGCTTTGCTGCAAAATACTGTTTCCTCCACCAAACATGTCATGTAAACGCTTTTGCAAGAGACTAGGAGCAACTATAACATTTCAAGGAATGCAACCTAAAGTGGACCTTTCATTGCTACTAATGTGAGTGCCACTTCTGGCACCTACCAATGCTCCACTAGTAGGAGGAGTAAAAGTTAGAGAAGCAAGTGGAGTAATAGCATTCTCAGTGCGACTGAAAATATATGAAGGCTTCTTTTGTTATTTTTCATCATCCCTAAAACTTTTGTTCTTCATATACAAAAAGATAAGAAGATTATCACAGGCCAAATATAAATATCTCAAGCATTCGGGAGAATGTAACTTTATTGATATAAAGAAAAACATTGTCGTTTACCAATGGATGCCCATTGTACCTTATAGAATTTTGAGGAAAGACACCTAAAGTGGCACCTGTATTGCCACAAATGTTAGTGCCACTTGTGGCACCTACCACTTTTTCACTAGTAGGAATAGTAGGACTTGGGGAAGGAAATGGGAGCAATAACATTTTCAAGGCGGTTGAAAATAGGTGATGGCATTTTCTTTTGTTGTTTTTTATCACTACCGCTTTTTTTCTTTATATTCAAAGAAAGAGATGATCATATAATAGAGGACACATTTAAACTTAGCATTCACTATCATGTAATCTTCTGTACACTTGTCACGTGCTTTTCACATGCATTACACAAGTTTTGCACTGTAAACTTTGTCTAATAAATATTAATTTTTTGTATCTATTGTAACTATTGTCATATAAATTTATTAACTAACAAAAAACTGAAGCAAAAAGATATAAATAAAAAGGAACACTATAACAAAAAAATAATAAGAGAGAAATGAAACACACAAAATATGCATAAAAAAATGTACAAAAACTTGAAATTCTTGCATTATATTGCCTAATTAAAAGAATCAAGAGGACTTATTGCAATTACCATTAATGTTTTTCACCTTGCCCTAATTATGGGAAACAAGAAACGCAAATAAAATTAAGTTTAGTAATTCAACACCATTAACACGTATGATGAAAAAATACCAAATACTTAATGTTTATTGTTTAAAAAAATACAGAACACTCGTTCTACCATGTTTTGATCAATCATCCTCTGGTGGGGGGAAGTTGATATCTGGCACACAGTACTTCGTTCCATTGTCTACCAATTTCAAATCAGGAGCATTCATGTCATTGCGTCTAGTTGGACTTGGTTCTGCGACATCCTCATCTTTTCCTTGCGATGCAACTTGTTTTTTTGCTTTGTCTTTGACAACCTCTTTTAGTGGTTGAACATTAGCAGATTCATTATGTGCATCTTCTCTATTGTGGCCTAGCTGGGAGAGCATATACCCAACGAAGAATGTGGGTTAACGAATATCTTTTCCACTATGCACTAAGTACTCTCTATTACAAGGAATGTTAAGAGGATGCGACACATTTAGCAGCTGGACATTGCTTGGCTGCAGAATACTTCTTGCTCCACCGAACATGTCATATGTGCACTTCTGCAAGAGACTAGGATTTACTGTAACATTTTGAGAATTGCCACCTAAAGTGGCCCTCGCATTGCTACTAATGTGAGTGCCACTTATGGCACATTCCACTGCTCCACTAGTAGGAGGAGTGAGACTTAGGGAAGCAAGTGCATTCTCAGTGTGACGCAAAATATATGAAGGCTTTTCTTGATATTTTTCATCATCCCTAGAAATTTTGTTCCTCATATACAAAAAAAGAAGAAGATTATCATAGGAAAAATATAAATATCTCAAGCTATGATGACCCGACCGGTTGTTTTGCTCCCTAGAACACCGTACCCCTAAATAAGACTTTCTGCACTTGCTTTTATTGATTTATTACTTGCGGGAATGGTTTGTTCGGGATTTGGAAGGGTTTGGGTTGGAAGCAGAACACTTGGTTCCTTAAGGTTGGCTTAGAAGGCCTACTTTGACTTCGGTCAATATTTTGAGTAAATAAAGTCAAAATCGAGATTTGAAGGTTCTAATAGGTTCGTATGTCAATTTCATTCTTGGGTGTATGTTCTGAAAGGGTTTTGGATGACCCGGGAGAGTTTCGACTCCAAATAACGAACTAGGATTCTTGACGTTCTATAATTGAGGTTTAACACGTATTTTGAGGATATAGAGGTCCAAACGGAATTCCGTGACCGCGAATGGTTTCGTAATTTAATTTATGACTTGCACGCAGAATTTGGTATAAATCCGAGTATTATAAGTACGTTTCGACACATTGGAAGTAAATTGAAGAACTTAAAGTTCTTAAGTTTGATCCAAATGGTTTTAGGGTGTAATTCTTAGTTTTTGATGTTATTTCGGTGTTTCGATCACGCGGGTAAGTTCGTATAGTGTTGTTGGACTTGTGTGAGTATTCGGAGTGGAGCTCCGAGGGCTCAGGTGAATTTCGAACGTGCGTTAGGAATGAAAACACTATAGTTGTTGTGGTGTTCTGGGCTGGTGTTGTAGGCCTCGCAAATACGAGGATTTGTTCGCATTTGCAAACTCGCAATTTCGATGAAGGCTTCTCAAAATTGAAGAAGCCTAAGCTGGGCAGCGGTCGCATTTGTGACATTTTGTTTGCATTTGCAAACCAGCAGAAGAGAGCCCAGGTTCGCATTTGTGATGATATTGTCGCATATGCGACTTCGCATTTACGATCCTGATGTCGCATATGCGACATCAGAGGCCTGGACACATCTTTTAAAAAACGGGACTTAGGCCATTTATTTCATTTCACTTCTACACTTAGGCGATTTTCAAAGCTTTTGGGAGGAGGCTTTCACCTAGCACTTTGAGGTAAGTAATTTCTATACAACATGAGTTAAGTACATAGATTATGGGTAGATTAACATGCAAGGATTAGTGAAAATCAAGGGTTTAGATGAATACATAGGGTTTTGATAAAAATAAAGTTTTACCACGAAATTTGTTATGGAATCTAGTAAAAATCACATATTCTTGATCCTAAGGTTATGGGTAACAATTTTATTTAAACATTTTCGGAATCCGGGTATGTGGGCCCGGGAGTGGATTTTAGGAAGTATGATCTTTTGAGCCTATATTGACTAGTTTTTACCCTATTTGAATAGTTTTGGATCGTTTGGCTCCGGTTTGAGGGCGTGAACGCATTCTTGAGTTTGGAAGTAAGCCTTGGGACAAGGTAAGTCTCCTTTCTAACCTTGTAAGAGGGAAATCTACCATAGGTGAACTTATATGATATATGAATAAATTGTGGGGGACTATGTATGCACGATGTGACGAGAATCCGTACGTGGTGACTACTCGTGCTATGTCCGGGTAGTTTAGGTGCACATCATGCTTTGTGAATACTGTTTATTTACTTCATGCGCTAATTGTATTGGGTGGAATTTATTTCAAGATCCTAAGAATTTGAAAGTTTCAAGTAAATAAGTATTGGGTGGAATGTTTTTCTCCCTAGAACCTCGTATATCTAAATAAGACTTTCCGTACTTGCTTTTATTGATTTATGACTTGTGAGAATGGTTGGTTCAGGATTTGGAAGGGTTTGGGTTGGAATCAGAACACTTGGTTCCTTAAGGTTGGCTTAGAAGGCCATGTTTGATTTCGGTCAATATTTTTAGTAAACGTCGTCAGAATCAGAATTCGAAGATTCCAATAGGTTCGTATGTCAATTTCAGACTTGGATGTATTTTCGGAACGGGTTTTGGATGACCCGGGAGTGTTTCAACGCCAAATAGCGAACTAAGATTCTTGAAGTTCTATAATTGAGGTTTGGAATGTGTTTTGAGGATATCAAGGTCACAACGGAGTTCCGAGATCGGGGATGGTTCCGTAATACCATTTATGACTTGCACGCAAAATTTGGTATGAATCCGATTAGTATAAGTACGTTTCGGCACGTTGGAAGTAGATTGAAGGGCTTAAATTTCTTAAGTTTGATCCAAATGGTTTTAGGGTGTTATTCTTAGTTTTTGATGTTATTTCAGTGTTCCGATCGCGCGAGAAATTTTGTAAAATGTTATTGGACTTGTGTGAGTATTCAGAGTTGATCCCTGAGGGCTTGGGTGAGTTTCG
The DNA here is from genome assembly GCA_005239525.1 of Nicotiana knightiana. Lineage (NCBI taxonomy): Eukaryota > Viridiplantae > Streptophyta > Magnoliopsida > Solanales > Solanaceae > Nicotiana > Nicotiana knightiana. The sequence goes on along the minus strand of ML399010.1, from coordinate 36,397 downwards.
AACGTGCGTTAGGAGCGAAAACACTCCAGTTGTTCTGATGTTCTGGGCTACTACTGCAGGCCTCGCAAATGCGAGGATTTGCTCGCATTTGCGAACTCGTAATTTCGATGAAGGCTTCGCAAAATTGAAGAAGCCTGAGTTGGGCAGCGGTCACATTTGCAACATTTTGTTCGCATTTGCGAACCCAGCAGAAGAGAGCCCAGGTTCACATTTGCGATGATATTGTCGCATTTTTGACTTCGCATTTGCGAACCTGATGTCGCAAATGCGACATCAGAGGTCTGGACACAACTTTTAAAAAATGGGACCTAGGCCATTAATTTCATTTCACTTCTACACTTAGGAGATTTTCAAAGCTTTTGGGAGGAGGCATTCACCTAGCACTTTGAGGTAAGTAATTTCTATACAACATGAGTTAAATACATAGATTATGGGTAGATTAACATGCAAAAGTTAGTGAAAATCAAGAGTTTATATGAAAACCTAGGGTTTTGATAAAAATAGAATTTTACCACGAATTTTGTTATTGAATCTAGTAAGAATCACATATTATTGATCCTAAGGTTATGGGTAATGATTTTCTTTAAAACTTTCTGAAATCCGGCCACATGGGGCCGGGGGTGGATTAGGAATCTTATGATTTGGGATGGGAAATCACCTTAATAGGGGAAGTATGATCTTTTGAGGCTATATTGACTAGTTTTTACCCTATTTGAATAGTTTTGGATCGTTTGGCTCCGGTTTGAGGGCGTGAACGCATTCTTAAGTTTGGAAGTAAGCCTTGGGACAAGGTAAGTCTCCTTTCTAACCTTGTAAGAGAGAAATCTCCCCATGAGTGAACTTATATGATATATGAATAAATTGTGGGGGACTACGTACGCATGAGGTGACGAGAGTCTGTACGTGGTGACTATTCGTGTTATGTCCGAGTAGTTTAGGTGCACATCATGCTTTGTCATACTGTTTATTTACTTCATACGCTAATTGTATTTGGTGGAATTTATTTCAAGATCCTAAGAATTTGAAAGTTTCAAGTAAATTATAATTTTTAAAGGAATTGAGGAAGGAGAGAAATATATTATGTTTATATTGGACCGCTTCACAATTATATTCCGCAAGCGGAGTGGTTCCTTCCAATGCTCGCATGGGAGCGGGCCGTTCGCCTCGGCGGGTTAATAGATGCATCTATGGTTTGCGCCGTTTGACCCTTCGGCAATGCACATTTATTATTTTGTTGGATCGGGCCGTACATCATCGGCAATATATGTGCATGCTATCTGTTTGGAAATTTGCCTTGATTTTTAGACTGTTTAAATGCCCTGGAATATAAATTGTCAAATGAAATGACAAGAATTTACGTATTTTTATAATTATAGAAAAGCTTGTGGTTTCCTGTTATTTTTCTGCTATTTAGCCTTGATATCCATGCTTAGTCACATGCTTAAGAATATTGTTTGGCTCTAGTAAGTATCAAGTTGACCCTTCGTCACTACTTCTTCGAGGTTAGACTGGAAACTTACAGGGTATATAATGCTTATGTACTCATGCTACGCTTCTGTACTTAACTTTACAGGTTCTGAGGCAGGTGCATCTGGTTACCAGTCCGGAGCACGTTCTTGATTTCAGAGGCAGAGGTTCCACGATGTGCTGCTTCTCTTGATGTCGTTCAACAACACGTTGGGGTATTTTCCCTTTTTGCTTATTATGTCTATTCTATTTCAGACAGTAGGGTAGATGTATTCTTTTGTTCATTCTACTAGATGTCCGTATACTTGTGACACTAGTTCCTCGCACATACATTGGTAGACCATTCTTTTGGGGATGTAATTATGTAAATTCGGCTTCTTTTGATCATTTCAATTAAATTTCCTTTGATATTTGTTATTTTCACATTCTTAGTGAATGAAATTTAGGTATAGTTAGAAATTGGTCTTATAAATTAAACGGGACTAACTAGATGAATTGTGTTGGCTTTCCTAGCATCGGTGTTGGGCGCCATCACGACCTAAATTGGAATTTGGGTCGTGATACAAGCATTCAGTAGAAAGTAACTTTATTGTTATAAGGAAAACCATTAATTATGGCTCGAAGCGTTGTTTAGAATTGGTTCTTTTAACAAATTCTTAATTGTCATTCCATCAAATATTATATAGCCTTCTATGATACTATTTTATCGTGTGCTTTACATAAGCTTTCTACCGATTCATAAAAAATAAAGCTTTCTATAGCATACTTTGTCTCACATATACATTGATTGGCTGCAGAACACTGTTTCCTCCACTGAACATGTCATATGAACTCTTTTGCAAGAGACTAGGAGCGACTGTAACATTTCGAGGAATGCCATCTAAGGTGGACCTTGGATTGCTACTAATGTGAGCGCCACTTGTGGCACCTACCAATGCTCCACTAGTAGGAGGAGTGAGACTTAGAGAAGCAAGTAGAGTAATATCATTCTCAGTGCGAATGAGAATAAATGAAGGCCTTTTTTGTTGTTTTTCATGATCCCTAGAACTTTTGTTCTTCATATACAAAAAAGAAGAAGATTATCATAGGCAAAATATAAATAGATCAAGCATTCGGAAGAAAGTAACTTTATTGATATAAGGAAAAGCATTGTCATTTACCAATGGATACCCATTGTACCTTATAGAATTTTGAGGAAAGCCACCTAAAGTTCCACCCATATTGCCACAAATGTGAGTGCCACTTGTAGCACCTACCACTATTTCACTAGTAGGGAGAGTAGGACTTGGGGAAGCAGATGGGAGCAATAACATTTTCAAGGTGGTTGAAAATAGGTGATGGCATTTTCTTTTGTTGTTTTTGATCACTACCATTTTTGTTCTTCATATTCAAAGAAAAAGAAGATCATATAATAGAGGAAATATTTAAACTTAGCATTCAGTATCATGTAATCTTATGTACACTTGCCACGCGCTTTGCACATGCTTTACATAAGCTTTGTACTATAAACTTTATCTAATAACTATTGGTTTTTTGTATCTATTGTAATTATTGTCATTTAAATTTATAAACTAACAAAAAACTGAAATAAAAAGATATAAATAAAAAGGAACACTATAACAAAAAAAAATAAGAAGAGAGAAATGAAACACACAAAGTATGCATAAAATAAAAAAACATGAAATTCTCGCATTATATTGCTTAATTAAAAAAATCAAGAGGACTTTGTCACGACCCCAGAACTACCTCGGTTGTGATGGCACCTATCGCTATACTAGGCCAGCCAAATCAATATTCCACACATAAGGAACCTTTCATTTATATCATTTCTGAACCGATACCTCATAAAAATTTCATTTAAGCATTTGTAAAACAGGGGATGATAAACCGATAATAATTACAACCCAAATCCTGGAGTCACTAGTCATGAGCATCTAACGGTAATACAGATCTGGAAAGAAAAATAAACACTACAATAGCAAGAGGGAGAAGGGCAAGCCTGCGGACGCGTGCAACTACCTTGCAAATCTCCGTGAAATCTCTGGGACAGTAATCAACTCTCAGTCAGCCCTAGCACTTGAATCTGCACACAAGGTGCATGGAGTAATGTGAGTACGCTAATTCAATAAGTAATAAATGTAAATAAGGACTGAGAAGTAAGAAACATATAAGTCCATGTCATGAAATCACAGTAAGTACAATTTGCCTTCAAAACAGTGTACAAATCAAATCATCAAGCTAAAAACCAGATTTTTCAGTAAAAATCATCGGATGGTAAGTTTCCAACAGTTTCAAAAGTGGTTCAATGAAATTTAGAGTGAAAGCGATAAAAGTCATATATTGCCGGGCAAAAACATGTATCATAAATGCCCCTCAGGCATAACATCACTTAGTACCAGCCTCTCGGGCAACCTCACAATCTTTCGTAATCAGCCCCGCGGGCAACAACATGAATCAAGAATAGCCCCTCGGGAAACATCACATCACTCACTCAGGGTACCCGCGCTCACTAGGGGTGTGCAAAATCCGGAGGGGCTCCTACATCTGAAGCGCTACAACAAGCCACCTCGTGGCATAATTAATCAGGCCCTCGACCTCACATAATCATGAATCAGTAACAACATCATGCCCCCTCGTCGCATAACTCAATCAGTCCTCGACCTCACATAATCATAAATCAGTAACAACATGTTGCGGCTCGCAACCACATCACATGATATCCTCACAACACAGGCCCCCGGCCTCACTCAGTCAGAAATCTCTCCAGCCACTCGGGCTATCAGTAAAACAGGGTGCTCGACCTAAAATATAATTTTTTATGCATAAAATAATGTAAATGAGATTGGGATTCGAATTCAGTTTAAAATAGCATTGCTGAGTACAAATTTGAAATCAAAGCAGTGGGAAAACAACAGTAAAAGTCCCAAAGGGTCCAAACAACTTGGCACGAGGCCCAAATATGCATTCACCCCAAAACATAGTAATATATTCTGAAACCCAAAATATCATATAGTTTCCAGTCAAATATGCAACTTATTAGTTTCTACGGAACGGACCAATTCACAGTCCCCAACAGTGCACGCCACACGCTCTTCATCTAGCATGTGCGCCACTTCAAAATAGTGAAACAAAGTAAATTAAGAGGTTTCATACCCTGAGGACAAGAATTACAATCATTACTTACCTCAAACCGGCGATGTATTCGCCTCTAGACTCGACCTCCGAGTGCTCCGAATCTATCCAAAACCAGATTTATATCATTAATATATGCCAAAGGAACAAAGCCCACTCGAAAATAATCAGATTACATCAAAAATCCCAAAATTGGCCAAACCCGACCCTCGGGCTCACATCTCGGATTCTGATAAAAATCAAAAAGCTAGAATCCTTACGCTCTCATGAATTCATAGATACCAAATACCTTCAAATCGGACCCCAAATTACCCCTCAAATCCCCAATTTATACTCTCCAATTTCAAGCCTTAATCTCCCAAATTTCTCCACTAAAACATGATTAAAAAATGAAATAATTTCCATTAATACGAGATACAAGGTCCAGGTGCCTTACGTCACCACAATACTTAAATTCCCCTTCAAAACCACAACTCAAAGCTCCAAAATCCGTCAACAATTGTGAAAAAATGACCAAATTTTGCGAAGGCATCTATTTATAGGTTCTTCCCATAGGTTGCCGCATCTGCGGCATTTTCCTCGCACCTGCGGACCCGCACCTGCGGTCCCATGTGTGCACCTCTGATGTTTCACTTAGAGCCCAAGTTCCGCACCTGCATTCCACCTACCGCACCTGCGGGCTCGCAGGTGCAACCAAACTTTCGCATCTGCGGATCCTCCCCAGCTTACCCATTTCCGCATATATGATGCCCATAACGCACCTGCGATGAGCGCACCTGTGGTCATTCTTCCGCATATGCGGAAGACCAGAACAACATACACCAGCAGCTTTGCCCAACTTTCAAACTCTCCGATGATCATCCAAAATTATCCCGAGCCCCTCTGGGGCTCCATCCAAAAATACAAATACCTCATATAACATCACCCGAACTTAGCCGAACCCTCGGAACACCCAAAATAATGACAAAATACCAAATCAATCCATAATTCACGCCTAGGGATTTCTAAACTTCCGAAGTTCGCCAATAATGCCGAAACTAACCAAACCACGTCCAAATGACTTGAAAATTTGCACACACCTCCAAAATGACACTACGAACCTGTTCCAACTTTCAAAATTCCATTCCGCACTCGATAGCTTATTTTCTACTACCGACCAAAAATCGCCAAAAGTCCAATTTCGCCTATTCAAGCCTAATTCTACTCCGAACCTCCAAACATATTCCAAACACACTCCTAACTCCCAAATAACCTAACGAAGCTAACCAACCATCAAAACCACATTCGGGGATCATTTACCTATAAGTCAACTTCCGATTGACTTTTCCAACTATTCTCCTGACTCGAGAGATTAAGTGTCTCATTTTTCTCCAGAACCATTCCGAACCCGAGCCAACTGACACTACACAACGAAAATGAGCTAAACAACACAAAACGAAGCAGAAATGGGAAAACAGGTCTAAACTCTAAGAACGACCGACTGGGTCGTTACATTCTCCCCTCTTAAACCAACGTTTGTCCTCGAACGGGTGTAGAAGCATACTAGGAGTCTCAAACAAGTGAGGATATCTGCTCCGCATCTCCCACTCGGTCTCCCAGGTGGCCTCCTCCACCGGCTGCCCTCTCCACTGCACCTTCACTGAAGGTATATCCTTAGACCTCAACATTCTGACCTGACGACCCAAAATGGCTACTGGCTCTACCTCATAAGACATATCACCCTCTAGCAGAATCGTGCTTGTATACAGCAAAAATCGGAGAGCCCGATTTTGAGACCGTTATGACATCCCATGACTGACCTCCAGGAGCCCGAAGCGGAATTCATTGTTCGATCCCGAGGTGTATTCCTCGAGGAAGCGCATCGAAGGCTCATTGAGCTCGACCACGGTGCAGTATAAATCGGTGGCAATCGTGGAAAGGCGGGAAATTCCCAAGGGCACGTGGCTAGAGCTGACCAAGTCTGCAAGAGTGGTACAAGTCCGTTCCAAGCCATTAAATAGTTGTACTAGCTGTATTTCTTTGAAATAATTATACATGTACTATATTGGGATTCCCCCTCCTGAATAAAGGGGACCCTTGTCATTTTTTGGGACACATGAATATAGAATACAACAAGAACATTCTCTGCCTTCTTAACATACCCAACATTTGTTCTACGAATTTATTGCCTTTAATTTATTGTGTTCATTAATTGTTCTTCATTTATTTCTAATTATTGATCATAAAGGGTTATCCTCGAGGCCCTCCACACAGTTATTTCTACATCGACCGTCCTCTCTTAAGCATTATAGTTCGACCTCGAGGCCCTGCCGCGGCCAGCTCGAGACATTATTTTGTAAAAGCTTGGTTTGCATATCACTACTTTTTATTACTTTTAACTTATTCTCCTAGCTCACATTTAGCATCTATTTACTCAACAACTAGTACTAAAATAAGTCACATATGTTTAGAACCACAAAATCAAATATAATTATCATTACCATTTTCCAGGTAAACAGTTTGGCGCCCACCGTGGGGCTAAAAATAATAGTGATTGTTTTAGTGCTGGTTTCCTAAGAACACAAGTTATTCTTCAAACTTTTCTTATCCAAGAATCTTTGATTTCAGGTCAAAAAATGTCTAACTCAGCGAATGCACACGAAAACAACGGACCTGAGGATCATGGAGAGAACGGTGTAGCTGTTTCAGGGGCCGGTGTACCACTACAAAACCCTGGGGTGGAACCAGCACAAATCCCTGTGGATGTGGGCTCACGTAACGCCCAACATGTCGATATAAGTTCTCATACCGACATAAGTATCTGCCGGGAAAACCAATGTGAAGCGCAGAAAACTCCAGCTCGGGAGGAAAAAGAAGTTAGCCTTCATGTCATTTTTGAAATGTTACAGGCACAACAAGTGGATATTGCTCACCTACAAAGCCATCAAAAAACCCCAAGAACAGCACCGCTAGAAACGGCTCCTCAAGTCGAGCAGGAACCAGAAAGGGAGCCGAGATCGAGCAAAGAAAGATATCATCCATATGCCAAAGACCGAAGAGATACTCCAAGACGAGATATGCCTCAAAACGACCTAAGGATAATTCAGGGCTAGAATTCCCAGGGAATTTTGAGCAAAACCAGGTTTGACAGACATTCGAAGCCGATGAAGGCACCCCGATTATCAGAATACAGTATCAACGCCGATGTCTCAAACGTCGTATCAACCATGGGAAAGATCATAGATAGCAGGAGGCCGAAACACGCGCAATCAGATCCTTCCCAAAGAAACCCCAACTGAATGTGCAGATATCACGGCATCCACGGTCACAGGACCGAGGATTGTATGCAGCTTCGAGAGGAGGTGGCTCGGCTGATCGGTGAAGGTAATCTTCTAGAATTCCTCAACAATCGAGCCGACAATCACTTTTGAGAAAGAGAGGCGAACAGGAGGAACGAACCAAAATAACCTCAGCACCTCATTCACATGATCATTGGAGGAACCGACATACCTCAAGGATCCGTGATCAAACGAACATAAGTATCCGTCGTAACAGAAAAGCAAATTTGGAGCTATATGCCCGAGGACATTCTTGCATTCAGTAAATAAGACTTCGAGACCTTGTCTCAACCACATAATGATGCACTGGTAATTTTCTTTCTCTTGAATAACATTAAAATTAAACGTGTGCTCGTAGATCTAGGTAGCTCTGCCAACAAAATTAGGTCGAAGGTGGTGCAGCGGCTCGAGATGCTCGATCTGATCGTATGCGCCTATCGAATCCTCAATGGATTCAACATGGCGAGCAAGATAATGAAGGGGGAAATCATCCCCCCAGTCAACGTGTCTGGTATAGTTCAAAACACCACGTTTCATGTCATTGAGCCTTCGTTGCCGTCGAATAATCGGATGCAACAAAATCAACAATTGAAGAGCTGGAGCAGGCTGTTTTGATCGAGCATCTCCCAGACCGAAAGGTATACCTGGGAACGGGTTTAACCCCCAAACTCAGGAAAAAACTCATTCAATTCCTTATTTACAATATCGATTGCTTTGCTTGGTCCCATTTAGACATGACGGCGATCTCGCCGGAAATAACCACTCGTCGACTAAGCGTCGATCCTGGGCTTAAACTGGTAAAGAAAAAAAGAAGACCTCAGTCTGAGGTAAAACATGCATTCATCAAGGACGAGGTAACAAAACTTCTCAAGATAGGGTCCATTATGGAAGAAAAATATCCCGAATGGTTGGACAGTGTAGTGGTATTTCCCAAAAAGGGGAATAAATTAAGAATGTACGTAGATTATAAAGACTTAAATAAAGCATGCACTAAAGATTCATTCTCGTTGCCCAACATCAATCGCTTGATTGATGCCACAGTTGGCCACGAGATCCTCTTTTTTCTCGTCGCCTACTCGGGGTACAATCAAATTCGAATGAATCCCGAGGATAGGGAAAATACTTCGTTCATCATGAGGTATGGTACATACTGCTATAATCGGATGTCTTTCGGGATAGAAAATGCATGAGCCACATACCAACGCCTAGTTAATAAGATGTTCAAACATCAAATAGGCAAATCCATGGAAGTTTACATTGATGATATGCTAGTTAAGTCCCTGCACGCAGAAGACCATTTGATTCATTTGCAAGAAACACTCGACATCATTAAAAGCTACAACATGAAGCTCAATCCCGAGAAATGTTCCTTCACAGTAAGCTCGAGAGGCAGGATGTAGAGATACTTAGATAAAATTCAATTCACATTGCATCTCTTCAAAGAATGGACTCTGGTCCACATACCTCAAGAGAAAAACAACGAGGCTAACACACTCACAAACCTGGAATCATCCGTCGAAGAAGATGACATACTTCCCAGGGCTGTTGTACAGATATCCAAGTCGGTGATCGAAGAAGGCCATGTCGAGATCAACGCCACCAGTCTGACATGGGATTGGATAAATAAGTACCCCGATTATTTGAGAAGTGGGAAGCTATCCACGGACCCAAAGGAGTCAAGGGCCCTGCGAACCAAAGCAGCCCTATTTTCACTTGATGAAAATAGAACTCTATACAGAAGGACCTTCGGTGGGCCCTTAGCAGTATGCTTGGGACATGGGGACATTGATTACCTGCTCCGAGAAATCCACGAAGGCACCTACGAAAATCACTCCGGTGCCGATTCCTTAATTCGAAAGGTGATCAGAGTAGGTTACTATTGGGAAAACATGGAGAAGGACACCAAAGAATTCATCCAAAAATGCGACAAGTTCCAGATATATGCACCAATAATTCACCAACCCGATGAACAACTACATTCAGTCTTATCTCCATAGCCATTCATGAAATAGGGAATGGACATCACCGGTCCCCTACCAGCGGCACCAGGTAAAGCTAGATTTATTCTATTTATGACTGACTACTTCTCAAAATAGGTGGAAGCTCATGCTTTCGAAAAGATAAGAGAAAAAAAAGATCCCAAGGGCTAGCCTAAAGGGCCTCGAGGCCGATTCAAAAACCTAAGGGTCGATGAGCTCAAGTCAAAACTTGACTCGACTAAGCCCCATACGGTCAACTATCGACCATTACCGATCGCTCATCAAGAGCAAAAACCTAAGGGTTTATTTTAAAGTCCAAAATTTCTGACGAATTATAAAGAAGCATCACAGTCTATTCCAAAAAGCAAAGGAAAGACAAGAAATGACGAAGAACAAAGGCCTTTATATATAGTGAAGGTTCACAGAGGTGTATTTACAAGGCTCATGCCTGGAGCCCTTACACAAAAAAGGAGAACGAATAAAAACCTAATCTACCACCACCTACCGGGGTTGTGCCTCCAACGGCTCCCTCGGAGGTTGTGCCTTTAACAGCTCGGCCCTCGCCCCCCAGGTCTTCAACGACCTCCTCTCTCTGGGGGACTTCACTTTCGTCTTCATCATCTTCTGAGCCACTGCTCGAGTCACCATCAGAAGTAAGCAGGACTGCTGATTCCTCTTCTAGGGTCTTCACCCTCTCGAACTCAGCAGACAGATCGAGAGCTACCCTGCATGTGTATCCTCGAGAGCCTGCCTCCAAGAGTTTAATCGGGCATGCCCCAGGGACCGAGTCATTTTTTAGCTCGGGGACTAACCATATGACCTCGATGAAGCAAAATCAAGCTTATAAGACCTCAACGGAAAGCATCAAAATTCAAACCACAAAAGTAGAGACGAAGAAAAAATGAAAGATCTCTCTTATATAAATGATGGTACTAAGATACACTTACAACAGCCCCATAGGGAGCCTTTTCTGAGACCTAGTTTGTCGTTATAATCGGGGGCTTTGTCATCTCACGCTCGAGTACTTCTCCTTCATCAACCCCCTCGGGACTAGCATCCTCGGTGGCTTTCTTCTTTTCGTCTTCGACATCGGCTTCATCGTTGGTAGAGAGGAGGAACTTGGCATTAATCTCGTCTGCCTTAGCCTGCTCTATCTCTTCCGAGAGACCAAAGCCCTTATCGTGAATCTCCTTGGGGGTCTCCCTCAAGATTTGCATCGGGCATGCTCATTGCTTCTTCGCTCTCGATCGAAAGCCTCCCCCTCAACTCCTTCTGAGCATCAGTAGCATCTGTTAGACGGTTCCCATTCCCTTCGGTGTATTTTCCAACATCTCACAAATGGACTTCCGGACCAAGAATAGTTTTGGCTAGGCTTTTTCCAGTATTAAAACAAGACGTGTTGCCCCCTAAATTAGGAAAGCACTCAATAACATCAAGTGGGATGATATTAATACTCCCACGAGAATTTTTTCCTAAAAATTATAACGTATATGTGAAGTTACTTGGACTCGGATTCAGGGAAAACATGAATTGGTGAAGCATTTCCCAACATCGAGATTTATCTGAGACACGAGGGAATATCTTCCAGTTATCTTTTCTCCGCCAAGGAATGGCCCGACTGGCTCTATAAATAGCTATATCTCCTTGAGATGGAGGGATCTTCACTTGCACCAGCTTCTCCCAACAGCAATCAACCTTCGCATTTTCAATATTATTCACCGGAACAACATATCGAGGCATGGGCTCGCATCGGTACGCTACGGTTGAAGATTTATCAGCCTCAAAATTAGATAACATTTCACAGGGTCAGAGGAGGAACTCCTCAACAAAAGGGGGAACTGCCATTTCGCTCTTAGACGAGCGTGAAGAAGAAGGGGTTTTCTCTTTTTGAGGAACCGTCTTAGAAGTTTTGACCATGACTGTGTTAAAATTTTATAATAAGAAGAAGAAAACTGGCAAAGAGATGAAAGCAAAAGTTACTAAGCAGAGGTTTGAAGATGTTACAAAGGGTGAAAATTTGAAAAAAGAAGGTTGTAATATTTATAGAGGTTTTTCCAAGGGTGTTGGAGAAGTTGAAAGGGCGGCAAATAGCGGTTCAGGGGCTTTTCGAGAATCGTGCTCTGTGCAACCTTTCTATCACATCAGTTGATGACTTCATGTGACTGGCATCATGATGGATATATCGAAAGCCAAGAATTCAACACCGCTCATTATCATTTCATTCTAAGAAACGCGGGGTCTATCTGTATACGGCCAAAATCTGAGAGCCCGATTTTGAGACCGTTATGCCATCCCATGACTGACCTCGAGGAGCCCGAAACAGAATTCATTGTTCGATCCTGAGGCGTATCCCTCAAGGAAGTGCATCGAAGGCGCATTGAGGTCGACCCCGGTGCAGTATAAATCGGTGACCATCGTGGAAAGCCGGGAAATTCCCAAGGGCACGTGACTAGAGCTGACCAAGTTTGCAAGAGTGGTACAAGTCCGTATCAAGCCATTAAATAGTTTTACCAACTGTATTTCTTTGTAATAATTACACATGTACTATGTTGGGATTCCCCCACCTATATAAAAGGGACCCTTGTCATTTTTTGGGACATATTAATATTGAATACAACAAGAACATTCTCTCCCTTCTTAACATACCCAACATATGTTCCACAAGTATATTACCTTTCATTTATTGTGTTCACTAATTGTTCTTTATTTATTGCTCATTATTGGTAATAAAGGGTTATCCTCGAGACCTTCCACACGGTTATTTCTCCATCGATCATCCTCTGTTAAGCATTATAGTTCGACCTCGAGGCCCTGCCTAGTCCAATTCGAGACCCTATTTTGTAACAGCTTGGTTTGCATATCACTACTTTTCTTTACTTTTACCTTATTCTCCTAGCTCACATTTAGCATCTATTACCTAACAACTAATTAACATTTTTGATACACGAAAAAGCATTCTTATTTTCCAATGGATGCCCATTGAACCTTATAGCATTTTGAGGAAATCCACCTAAAGTGGCACCCGTATTTCCACTAGCGTGAGTTCTACTTGTGGAACCTACTACTGTTTCACTATTAGAAAGAGTAGGACTTGGGGAAGCTGTAACGATCCGGTCGGCGTTCCGAGAGTTTAGCCCTGTTTCCCCCATTTCTGCTTCATTTTATGTGGTTCGGCTTCATTTATGTGTTTTAGGTCGGTTGGTTCAGGTTCAGAGTGGTCATGGTGAGAATTGAGGCATTTAGTCTCTCAACGTAGCCTAATAGTTGAAGAAGTCAACTCAGATTTGACTTTTTGGTGAACGACCTCGGAATGTGGATTTTATGGCTTGGATAGCTTGGTTAGGTGACTTGTGACTTAGGAGTGTGTTCAGAATGAAGTTTTGATGTTCAGTGTAGAATTAGGCTTGAATTAGCGAAAGTTAGTTTTTGGCGATTTTCGGTCGGCAGTGGAAAATAAGCTATCGGGGTCGGAATGGGATTCCGAAAATTAGAACAGGTCCGTAATATCATTTTGGATACGTGTGCAAAATTTTAGGTCAATCATAGGTGTTTTAGTTGGTTTCGGCATCGTTAGCGAAATGTAGATGTTTCAAAGTTCATAGGCTTGAATTTGATGTAATTTTGGTGTTTTCATGTTTTTTTGGTGTTTCGAAGGCTCGACTAAGTTTGAATAATGTTATGGGGTGTGTTGGTATGTTTGATTGGTATGTGACTAAGTATCCCCTTGGGCAAAAACACGTATCATAATCAGCCACTCGGATATGCCTCACAGTCACTCATAATCAGCCCCTCGGGCATACCTCACCATCACTCATAATCAGCCCCTCGGGCATACCTCACAGTCACTCATGCCTCCTAATAACTCGTCACTCGTCACTTGGCACTCGGCACTCGGTGCGCTCACTGGGGGTGTGTGCAGACTATGGAAGGGCTCCTTCAGCCCAAGCGCTAATATCAAGCCACGTCGTGGCATATCATATCCTCACAAATCAGGCCCTCGGCCTCACTCAGTCAGAACCTCTCAAAAGCCCCTCGGGCGAATTAGTAAAATGAGGTACTCCACCCAAAACATCATTTTTAAATCTCAGAGTAGTGTAAATCAGGTTGAGTTTCGAAAACAGTAAGTAAAATGTGACTGAGTGAAATCATCAATAAACAATGAGGAAAACAACAGTAAAAAGCCCCAAAGGGGTCTAAACAAGTCGGCACGAGGCCCCAAACATGGCTTATAGCCCAAATATTTCAACAATCCTTAGAACACAATATAACATATAGTTTAGAGTAAAATATGCAACTCAATAGTTGTCGCGGAGAGGACCGAGTCCAATCCAAAAATCAGTGTGCGCCACATACTCGTCATCCGACATGTGCGCCATTCTAAAATCAGTAAGAAATATGAAGTCCGAGGTTTCATACCCTCAGGAAAAAATTTATAACCATTACTTACCTTTACCGGGCCACAATACTAGGCCGCCATGCTCTTGCCCCTCAAATTGGCTCCCGATTGCTCCGAATCTTACCAAAACCAGTTTGACATCATTAATATATATATCAAAGGAACTCAACCCAATCGAAAACTATAAATTTATACAAAAAACTAGAAATTCGGCCAAACCCAACCCCCGGGCCGACGTCTCGGAATCTGATAAAATTTACATCACAAAAAGCCTTACCCTCCCACGAGTCCGTACATACCAAGAACATCAAAATCGGACCACAATTGCCCACTAAAACTGCCAAAAGAAATTCCCAAATCTTTCCTCCCATTTTCCCAACTTTTTCTTACTTTAATCCTTCAAATTACAATCCTAATCCGAAAAAAAATAACAAAGAAACGACTTTAATAAACCGGGAACTTACCTCCTCTGAAGACCCACGAATTCTCTCTTCAAATTTCCTTCAAATGAACTCCAACCACACGCAACAATGGTGAAATGAATAAAATTTTACGGAGGCCTCTTTTATACTGTTCTGCCTAGCTATTCCGCACCTGCGGACCATTATCGCACATGCGGACCCGCACCTGCGGTTCCAGATCACACCTGCGCAATCCCACTAACAGACCAAATCTCGCACCTACTGCCATTTTTTCGGACCTGCGGCTTCGCAGGTGCGTCCAACTCGTCGCACCCGCGGACTTCTCCTGCCTAGCCTCCCTTCGCACCTGCGCATGGACTTTCGCACCTTCGGCATCGCACCTATGGCTACCCATCCGCAGGTGCGGCCAGCACCAGAAATTTACACTAGCAGCCATTTGCTGCAATTTTTTCCGAGTTCAAAACTTCTCCAACCATCCGAAATCAATTCCGAGTCCCTCGGGGCCCCAATAAAACATACCAACACACCCTATAACATTATTCAAACTTAGTCGAGCCTTCGAAACACCAAAAACAACATGAAAACACCAAAATTACATCAAATTCAAGCCTATGAACTTTGAAACTTCTAAATTTCGCTAACGATTCCGAAACAAACCAAAACACCTCCGATTGACCTAAAATTTTGCACACGTATCCAAAATTACATTACGGACCTGTTCCAACTTCCGGAATCCTATTCCGACCCCGATACCCTATTTTCCACTGCCGACCAAAAATCACCAAAAACTAACTTTCGCCAATTCAAGCCTAATTCTACACCGGACATCAAAACTTCATTCCGAACACACTCCTAAGTCCCAAGTCACCTAACGAAGCTATCCGAGCCATAAAATCTATATTTCGAGGTTGTTCACCAATAAGTCAACTCTCAGCTGACTTCCTAAACTATTAGGCTACCGTGAGAGACTAAATGCCTCAATTCTCACCATGACCACTCTGAACCCGAACCAACCGACCCAACACAGATAAATGAAGCCGAACCACATAAAATGAAGCAGAAACGGGGCAAATGGGGCTAAACTCTGGGAATGACCGGCCGGGTCGTTACATCCTCCCCCACTTAAACATACGTTCATCCTCGAACGTGATGGTAAGTTATGCCCGAGGGCTGATTATGAGTGACTATGAGGCATGCCCGAGGAGCTGATTATGATAGGTGTTTTTCCCAGAGGGGCTACTTATGATTTTACCACTTTCACTCCGAACTTATGAAATAAGTTTTCCCCGAGGGGCCTTTTGATGATTTTCAGCATTTTAACACTAAACTTCTTGAAAGTTATGTTAAACTATTGGCGAGTATATTTCCAAATGATTTTTCTTGAAATTGGCTTTTAAGCGTTATGATTTAACGTATACATTGGTTGGAAAGAAAGGCTGTGCTTATTGTGAATTGATGAATTTATTTTATGTGTTTTCTGCTGCTTATACCTGATTTATTTTCATTACTACTGAGTTGTTGTAATCACATTACTCCTTGCACCTTGTTTGCAGATCCAGGTGTTAGGGCAGGGTGAGCTGTCTATCTATTCTAGAGATTCTCGGAGGTTTGCGAGGTAGCTGCATGCGTCCGCATTCCTTCTCTCTCTCCCGCTTACTATTATAGAATTTATTTTTTTAAGTTGTATATTTTATATAGATGCTCATGACCTATGACTCCGGGTTCTCGAGGGTTGTGTTGAATATTCAATATATTTTTAACCGTTTTATAAATGTTTAAAGGAAACCTTTATGGGTAATCAGTATAGTAAAGATGTAAATGGAAGCTTATTAAGATTTGAGTGTAGTTTTGGCTGACCTAGTTCCACGATAGGCGCCAGCACGACTGGCTTAGATTTGGGGTCGTGACAGTTTGGTATCAGAAACTAGGTTACATAGGACTCAATGGTCATGAGCAGGTTTAGTAGAGTCTTGCGGATCGGTACGGGGACGTCTGTACTTATCTTGAGCGGCTGCGGAAACCTTAGGAAAAATCTCACATTCTTGAATTCCTGTCGTGCGAACCCATTTAATTAATCCAAGAGCGTAACTCTTGAATTTCTTCCATGTATTCGAACGCGCACGAGAGCGCTTGGTATCAGCTGTGCATCGATGGCTTGTGACTTCCATGGATGAGATGTGATTTTGGCATGTTGGTAATGGGCCAGTCTGGAGGACTTGAGGCCAGACTCATTCTGTGGCTTGAGTGCTGAGATTTTTGTTGTGTGGGAACATGTATTTTCGGACTTATATGTCCGTTGATGTCCTTATTAATGGGACTTTGTGACTAGATGGCTACTTGGTGAGTGTGATTTGATGGTTAGATGTGTTCAGACTATGATTTGTGACAAAGGGTTGGCTGGAAATATGGTAAGATTTATTGAGTGTTTGATTTCTGTCTCGGTTTGGTATATGGCCTTGAGTGGGGAGTATATTGGAAGACCTCTCATGTTGTGTAGTTGTGGAGTGAAGCGGGTCTTTCTGTTGGGTTATGAATTCCAGGTGATGTCTTTTGAGCTAATCATTGCCCCAGTAGCCTTCATGTATTTGATTAACGGTGTATTCCAGGCGTATTAGCACTTTTTGATATTGTATTCATTGATGGTGTCCTGGCACATTCGCGTAGCCAGGAGTAGCATACTCAGTATTTGAGGATGGCATTATAAGGATTCAGGGAGGAAAGGCTCTGTGCAAAATTCTCCGAGTGTGACTTTTGGCTCGGTTCAGTAGCATTCTTAGGAAACGTGGTGTCCAGTAAGGGTATCCATGTGGTCAGACATGTGTGGGTAGAGCTTCCAGAAGATCGAGATTTCTATGACCATCGCTCCAGTGTTAGTTCTACCATCAGCTTCAGGTTTTTACCGCATATTGTGATGCCTCGAGGGTAGGCGTTGTTTGTGTTCAGATGCAAAAAAATGTAGTAATTGCGTGATAGTTATGGTCTTCAGAAGTGTATAGAGAGATATCCGTTGGGGCTAAGCGAGCAGGGGTATCTCTTGCGGTTTGTCCTAGGGTGTGTGATCCCTATGTAGTTCTGTAATAAGTTCTCTTCTACTAGTAAAGGATATATGTTGTAATTTGAGTTTAGATCGCTCGTGGAAGTTGTCATGACTATTACAATGGTGAATGCAAGATTCTGTGAATGACTTGAGCTGTTAGACAAATAGTGTTATTATGAGCATTGTGAATTATTGATTGTCTCGATCTTTAGCTTTGAGCGAAGTGGGAGAGTCTATTAATGATGAGTTGATTGCACGGTTTTGTATGGTATGGGTTTCAGTTCGAGGTATACTGGTAAATCAGCTGTGACCTGCAGGGGTGGGGTTTAGGAATGTCACGAGTAATGAAAATTTCTTCGATATATGTTGTAAGGTACTCTGTTGGGGTAATTGGGTTCTATTGAATAATTTAGTGGAAATTGTAAAAGGTGTAGTGTGTGTAGTGTATGAATTTTCGTGTGGCTTCAAGTGAGTGGATTACTTTCCTAGTATGTTAGTGTGGAAACTGGTGAGGTCGATTATGCCTAAATCGGTCAGTGTGATTTAGATTTACGTTGGAGGGTATCAAGACTTGTGGTATTTCTACATCATCACAGATTCTACATATCAGTATCAGGAAGGTGAAAGTAATGGCTTTAGATTCGCAGGAAGTCTCTTCAGGGTAATTATTTTGAATGTGGTACTTTTGGAGATATTTGAGAGAGTATTTGGCGGCTTATGAGCCTTAAATGGTATGGTTTTGTGCTTGGGTCGCGTGTGGTGAGTCTGGGGTGAAAATCGTTGTATTACGGCAGGGAGAAGTATCAATTTGAAGGTAAGTCAGCAGAAACTTGGGTAAATAGGGCAACTTGGTGGTAGGTCGGATCGGCATGGTAAGGGATACGATTAGTTCTTTGGGTATTTCATAGCAATTCCCTAATGGGTTGGTGTTGCGCAAATAGGATCCAGATAGTTCCTGATGGTTTCTACCGCGGTTAAGGGTGCATATTTTCTTTTGGCGTGAGGTGCGGATGACGTGTAGTGAATTTGCTTCTAAATGGGATCAAATGGAAGTTCTTGGCTAGTTGGGTACGTAGTTGCTTGTGGCTTAGAGGGGACCATGGAGTTCCCGTATTTTTCCTAGGTTGGCATGGCGTATGCGGTATGTTGGGTAGAGTTGAGATTTGCATATGTGAGGCCACAGTTCGATTCTGGAAGGAAGGTCATAAATTCTTAGGCAGCATGGGCGGTTTCAGATGACTAGGTAGATTATATCACTAATTGGTGCGACTTGATGAGGGTATACATTTCAGAAAGAGCAATGTGTTTGAATTGAGGGTACTTCATTGGTATCGCGATGCCCTATTGTTGGATCGACTGTTGATATTCAAGGTTGCTTGGTAACACGGAAGAATTATTGGGGTATCCCTCGTGGAATGATTGAGTATTTGGGATGTGTAATGTATTCGAGCGGTGGAGTTGAGATCAGATATAGTAATCCATGCGCTTCATGGACTTCGAGACTGAGAGTTCTCATAAACAAGTTATTTTGTGGTAATGAACTGTGAAGATGCGAGCTGAGGTAGTCGGATGTTAGTATGTGCCATGATCCTGTCATTGTGAAATTTTCGATAAGTTATCTATCTGTTATGGGTGACTAGAGTTAAATTAAGGTTATTGGTAGGCTAATATGGGTGTGTGTTCGGCACCGGGTTGGAGTTGTTGGCTGCGAATTTCTATTATTGAGGAATGTACCATTCGATTGTGATTGAGTTTATTCATGTTCTAGAGTGATCTATGAGTTACCCTTCGGTGTTGCGAGGAGTGATGATTATTGGTTATATGCACATATGGTGCAGTTCTAAATGGGCTTTATAGCTAGATTTGAGTAAGGTAAGTAATTGGGTGTTGCAGGATTGAGACATGTTGGTTATATACCTTCTGTTTCGGGTGGCATGGTATCGTTCGATTTTCCCCCGTGGTTATGGCAATGCACTTTGAGTACTTGATGTCGAATTTCGAATGGTTATTGATTTTGGGCAAGATGTCTTAAAATAATTCAAGTGGACCGGTGGTTGGATGAGATCGCGCGGTGTAGCGGAGTTATGTAGGGGTATGACCTTTAGTATTGGATTCGTGTGTTTTGATTTTTACGGTGTGTACCAGGCTGTTAGCATGATATGATGATGGTAATTGTTAAAGGCAGGATAGTCTTCTCGTGTGGATCTTTTATATAATTTGATTTCATTGGGATGTTGTTGTTAAGTGCACAAGATGCACAGGTTTTGGCTTCGAATTGTATCGATGTGCATGTCATCAGGGTGGTTGTGATGGATGAGAATAGGTCATTGGACCTAGAATGAACATTTTCAGAATTTTCTACAGCATAGTTGGAAGGATAAATATCAGGAGTCGGCTTAGAAATCTGCTATAATTCCTGTTTGGGAATGGGGAGTTTCATGTTTGACTGATCAGACGAATGGTTTTTAGTTCTACGTGCTACTTTCATCATCGACAATATATGGAAGTGTTAGAGCGAGGCATTTCTTGATAAGAGTTTATGTACCGGTATTGGGTTGTTCTGAGCAGTTATTGTGGTTAAGAGTTATCTCTATGAGTTTTTGAGTCACGCGTTGTATTATGTGATTTCATCTAGGGTGCGTATATGGCTTGATTCATCATGTTCAGACTTGTTCAGTTTATGGTTATGGAAAATCTGATCTTGTATATTATTTCAGAAGTGGGAATTTGGTTCTACGGTTTAGGGGTCAGGATTGGATTTCGAAATTTCAACGGTATTGTGCTATTGGACCTATATGGGATAGGGTGATGTGGGATCACCCCCGGGCATGTGCATGTTAAGCTATGTAATATTTTAATGGTGTTGGAGAACAACTCTTGGCACGTTCGAGGACGAACATATGTTTAAGTGGGGGAGGATGTAACGACCTGGCCGGTCGTTCCAATAGTTAAGCCCCGTTTTCCCCGTTTCTGCTTCATTTTATGTGGTTCGGCTTCATTTATCTATGTTGGGTCGGTTGGTTCGGGTTCAGAGTGGTCATGGTGAGAATTGAGGCATTTAGTCTCTCAAGGTAGCCTAATAGTTGAGGAAGTCAACTAATAGTTGACTTATTGGTGATCGACCTCGGAATGCGGATTTTATGGCTTGGATAACTTCATTAGGTGAATTGGTACTTAGGAGTGTGTTCGGAATGAAGTTTTGATGTCCGGTGTAGAATTAGGCTTGAATTGGCAAAAGTTAGTTTTTGGCAATTTTCGGTCGGCAGTGGAAAATAGGCTATCGGGGTCGGAATAGGATTCCGGAAGTTGGACCAGGTCCATAATGTCATTTTGGATACGTGTGCAAAATTCAGGTCAATCAGAGGTGTTTTTTTTTGTTTCGGCATCGTTAGCGAAATTTAGAAGTTTCAAAGTTCATAGGCTTGAATTTGATGTAATTTTGGTGTTTTCATGTTGTTTTTGGTGTTTCGAAGGCTCGAATAAGTTTAAATAATGCTATGGGGTGTGTTGGTATGTTTGGTTGGGGCCCCGAGGGGATCATGATTGATTTCGGATGGTCGGAGGAGTTTTGAACTCCGAAAAAATTGCAGCAAATGGCTGCTAGTGTAAGTTTCTGGTGTTGGCCGCACCTGCGGATGGGTAGCCGCAGGTGCGATGCTGCTGGTGCGAAAGTCCATGCGCAGATGCGAAGGGAGGCTAGGAAGGAGAAGTCCGCAGGTGCGAAGAGTTGGACGCACCTGCGAAGCCGCTGGTGGCCGTAGGTGCGAGATTTGGTCCGTTAGTGGGATTGCGCAGGTGCGACCTGGGACCGCAACTGCGGGTCCGTAGGTGCGGATTTGCTGGGCAGAATAGTATAAAAGAAGCCTTGGTAAAATTTTATTCATTTCACCATTGTTGCATGCAGTTGGAGTTCATTTGAAGATAATTTGAAGAGAGAATTCGTGGGTCTTCAGAGGAGGTAAGTTCCCGGGTTATTAAAGTCGTTTCTATGTTATTTTTTTCGGATTAGGATTGTAATTTGAAGGATTAAAGTAAGAAAAAGTTGGGAAAATGGGAGGAGAGATTTGGGAATTTCTTTTGGCAATTTTAGTGGGCAATTGTGGTCCGATTTTGATGTTCTTGGTATGTACGGACTTGTGGGAGGATAAGGCTTCTTGTGATGTAAATTTTATCGGATTTCGAGACGTGGTCCCGGGGGTTGGGTTTAGCCGAATTTCGAGATTTTTGTATAAATTGATTGTTTTTGATTGGGTTGAGTTCCTTTGGTATATATTAATGATGTCAAACTGGTTTTGGTTAGATTCGGAGCAATCGGGAGCCAGTTTGAGGGGCAAGAGCATGGCGGTATAGTATTGCGGCCCGGTAGAGGTAAGTAATGGTTATAAATTTTTTCCTAAGGGTATGAAACCCCGTACTTCATATTTCTCACTTATTTTAGAATGGCGCACATGTCAGATGACGAGTATGTGGCGCGCACTGATTTTTGGATTGGACTCGATCCTCTGTGCGATAACTATTGATTTGCGTATTTTACTGTAAACTATATGTTAAATTGTGTTCTAAAGATTGTTGAAATATTTGGGCTATAAGACATGTTTGGGGCCTCGTGCCGACTTTTGTAGACCCCTTGAGGGCTTTTTACTGTTGTTTTCCTCATTGTTTATTGGTGATTTCACTCAGTCACATTGTGCTTACTGTTTTCGAAACTCAGCCTGATTTACACTACTCTGAGATTTAAAAGTGATGTTTTGGGTCGAGTACCCCATTTTACTAATTCGCCCGAGGGGCTTTTGAGAGGTTCTGACTGAGTGAGGCCGAGGGCCTGATTTGTGAGGATATGATACGCCACGAGGTGGCTTGATATTAGCGCTTGCGCTGAACGAGCCCCTCCGGAGTCTCCACACACACCCAGTGAGAGTGTCGAGTGCCGAGTGACGAGTGCCGAGTGATTGGGAGGCATGAGTGACTGTGAGGTATGACTGAGGGGCTGATTATGAGTGATGGTGAGGTATGCCCGAGGGACTGATTATGAGTGACTGTGAGGCATATCCGAGGGGCTGATTATGATACGTGTTTTTGCCCAAGGGGCTACTTATGATTTTACCACTTTCACTCTGAACTTATGAAATATGTTTTGCCCGAGGAGCCTTTTGATGATTTTCAGCATTTTAACACTAAACTTCTTGAAAGTTATGTTGAAACTACTGGCTAGTATATTTCCAAATGATTTTTACTGAAATTTGATTTTAAGCGTGATGATTTAACGTATACATTGGTTGGAAAGAAAGGCTGTGCTTATTCTGAATTGATGAATTGATTTTATGTGTTTCCTGCTGCTCAGACCTGATTTATTTTCATTACTACTGAGTTGGTGTACTTAAATTACTCTCTGCACCTTGTTTGCAGATCCAGGTGTTAGGGCAGGGTGAGCTGTCTATTTGATCCAGAGATTTTTGGAGGTTTGCGAGGTAGTTGCATGCGTCCGCAGTCCTGCTCTCTCTCTTCCTTACTATTATAGAATTTATTTTTTTTTGAGTTGTATATTTTATGTAGATGCTCATGACTAGTGACTCCGGGTTCTCGGGGGTTGTATTTGATATCCAGTATAGCTTTAACCGTTTTATAAAAGTTTAAAGAAAATATTTATGGGTAATCAATATAGTAAAGATGTAAATGGAAGCTTATTATGATTTGAGTGTAGTTTTGGCTGGCCTAGTTTCACGATAGGCGCCATCACGACTGCCTTAGATTTGGGGTCGTGACAGAAGCAAATGGGAGCAATAATTTTTTCAAGGAGGTTGAGAATAGGTGATGCATTTTTTTTTTGTTGTTTTTGATCACTACCACTTTTGTTTTTATATTAGAAGACAGAGAAGATCATATAATAGAGGAAAATATTTAAAATTAGCATTGAACACCTCTATGGTTTGAAATAAAGTATGTTAGAGTTAAGTCCTACAAACGAATTCTAACCTTTAACTGTTTCAAAAACTATTATGTAATGTTTTGAACTCTTGCAACGTGCTTTGCACATGCTTTACACAAGCTTTGCACTGTAAACTTTGTCTAATAAATATTAATTTTTTGTATCTATTGTAATTATTATCATATATAAACTAATGAAGAACTAAAACAAAATAATATAAAAAAAAAGACTACTATAACAGAAAAAATAAGAAGATAGAAATGAAACACGCAAAAAATGCATGAAATAAAAATGTACAAAAATTTGAAATTCTCGCAATATATTGCCTAATTAAAAAAATCAAGAGGACTTATTGCAATAAGCATTAATGTTTGTCCCCTTGCCCTAGTATGATGAAAAAAATACTAGTATGATTAACACGTATGATGAAAAACATACTAAATACTTAATATTTATTGTTTACAAAAATACAAAATACTCGTTCTACCATTTTTTGATAAATCATCCTCAGGTGGAGGGAAATTGAGATTTGGCACACGATACTTCTTCCCATTGTCTATCAATTTCAAATCAGGAACGTTCACGTCATTGCGTCTAGTTGGACTTGGTTCTGCAACATCCTCCTATTTTCCTTGCGATGCAGCTTTTTTTTCTCTTTGTCCTTGACAACCTCTTTTAGTGGTTGAACAATAGTAGATTCATTATATGCACCTTCTCTATTGAGGTTTAGCAAGGAGCGCATATACCCAACGAAGTATTTGGGTGAATGAATGTCTTTTCCACTGCGCACTAAGTACTCTCTTTTTCAAGGAAAGTTAAGAGGACGCGACACATTTAGCAACTGACCATTGCTTGGCTGCAGAATACTGCTTCCTCCACCGAACATGTTATATGAACGCTTCTGCAAGAGACTAGGAGCGACTTTAACATTTCGAGGAATGCCATCTAAAGTGCCCCTCGTAGGAGGAGTGAGACTTAGGAAAGTAAGTGGAGTAATAGCATTCTCAGTGAGACTTAGGAAAGTAAGTGGAGTAATAGCATTCTCAGTGCAACTGAGAATAGATAAAGGCTTTTCTTATTGTTTTTCATCATCGTTAGGACTTTTGTTCTTCATATACAAGAGAAGATGAAGATTATCATAGGCAAAACATAAATAGCTCAAGTATTCGGAAGAAATTAACATTATTGATATATGAAAAAGCATTGTCGTTTTCCAATGGATGCCCATTGTACCTTATAGAATTTTGAGGAAAGCCACCTAAAGTAGCACGCGTATTGCCACCAATATGAGTACCACTTGTGGCACCTACCACTGTTTCACTATTAGGAAGAGTAGGACTTGGGGAAGCAAGTGGGAGCAATAATATTTTCAAGGCGGTTGAGAATAGGTAATGGCCTTTTCTTTTGTTATTTTTTATCACTACCACTTTTGTTTTTAATTTCAAAGACAGGGAAGATCATATAATAGAGGAAAAAATTTAAAATTATAATTTAACACCTCTATGATTTGAAATAAAGTATGTTAGAGTTAAGTCCTTTTAACGAATTCGAAACTTTATCCGTTTCAAAAATTATCATGTAATCTTCTGTACTCTTGCCACGTGCTTTGCACATGCTTTACACAAGCTTTGCACTGTAAACATTTTCTAATAAATATTAAATTTTTTGTATCTATTGTAATTATTATCATATATAAACTAATAAAAACTGAAACAAAAAAATATAAATAAAAAGGACTACTATACCAGAACAAATAAGAAGATAGAAATGAAACACTCAAAATATGCATAAAATACAAATGTACAAAAATTTGAAATTCTCGCTATATATTGCCTAATTAAAAAAACAAGCGGACTTATTGCAATCAGCATTAATGTTTGTCACATTGCCCTAATCATGGAAAACAACAAACACAAATAAAGTTAAGTTTTGTAATTCAACACCATTAACACGTATGATGAAACAAATACTAAATACTTAATATTTATTGCTTACAAAAATACAAAACACTCGTTCTACCATTTTTTGATCAATCATCCTCTGGTGGAGGGAAGTTGAGATTGGCACACGGTAGTTCTTCCCATTGTCTACCAATTTCAAATCAGTAACGTTCACGTCATTGCGTATAGTTGGACTTGGTTCTGCAACATCCTCCTCTTTTCCTAGCGATGCAACTTTTTTTTTCTTTGTCCTTGACAACCTCTTTTAGTGGTTGAACATTACTAGATTCATTATATGCACCTTCTCTATTGTGGCTTAGCAGGGAGCGTTTACCCAACGAAGGATTTGGGTGAATGAATGTCTTTTCCACTACGCACTAAGTAATCTCTATTCCAAGGAAAGTTAAGAGGACACAACACATTTAGCAACTGAATATTGCTTGGCTGCAGAATACTGCTTCCTCCACCGAACATGTCATATGAACGCTTCTGCAAGAGACTAGGAGCGACTGTAACATTTCGAGGAATGCCACCTAAAGTGTCCCTCGTAGGAGGAGTGAGACTTAGGAAAGTAAGTGGAGTAATAGCATTCTCAGTGAGACTTAGGAAAGTAAGTGGAGTAATAGCATTCTCAGTGCGACTGAGAATAGATAAAGGCTTTTCTTGTTATTTTTCATCATCCTTAGGACTTTTGTTATTCATATACAAAAAAAAGAACAAGATTATCATAGACAAAATATAAATAGCTCAAGTGTTAGGAAGTAATTAACATTTTTGATATACAAAAAGCATTGTTGTTTTCCAATGGATGCCCATTGTACCTTATAGCATTTTGACAAAAGCCACCTAAGGTTTGCATTGTAAACTTTTTCTAATAAATATTAATTTTTTTGTATCTATTGTAATTATTATCATATAAATTTATAAACTAATGAAAAACTGAAAAAAAAATATAATTAAAAAGGACTACTATCACAGAAAATATAGAAATGAAACACGCAAAATATGCATAAAATAAAAATGTACAAAAATTTGAAATTCTCGCAATATATTGCCTAATTAAAAAAATCAAGAAGACTTATTGCAACCAGCATTAATGTTTGTCCCCTTGCCCTAATCATGGGAAACAACAAACACAAATAAAATTAAGTTTTGTAATTCAACACCATTAACACGTATGATGAAAAAAATACTAAATACTTAATATTTATTGTTTACAAGATTACAAAACACTCATTCTACCATTTATTGATCAATCATCCTCTGGTGGAGGGAAGTTGAGATTTGGCACACGGTATTTCTTCCCATTGTCTACCAATTTCAAATCAGGAACGTTCACATCATTGCGTCTTGTTGGACTTGGTTATGCAAATTCCTTCCTTTTTCCTTGCGATGCAACTTGTTTTTTTTTTCTGTTTGTCCTTGACAACCTCTTTTAGTGGTTGAACATTAGTAGATTAATTATATGCACCTTCTCTATTGTGGCATAGCATGGAGCGCATATACCCAACGAAGGATTTGGGTGAATGAATGTCTTTTCCACTACGCACTAAGTACTCTCTATTCCAAGGAAAGTTAAGAGGACGCGACACATTTAGCAACTGAACATTGCTTGGCTGCAGAATACTGCTTCTTCCACCGAACATGTCATATGAACGCTTCTGCAAGAGACTAGGAGCGACTGTAACATTTGGAGGAATGCCACCTAAAGTGTCCCTCGTAGGAGGAGTGAGACTTAGGAAAGTAAGTGGAGTAATAGCATTCTCAGTAAGACTTAGGGATGTAAGTGGAGTAATAGCATTCTCAGTGAGAAGGAAAGTAAGTGGAGTAAGAGCATTCTCAGTGCGACTGAGAATAGATAAAGGCTTTTCTTGTTGTTTTTCATCATCCTTAAGACTTTTGTTATTCATATACAAAAGAAGAACAAGATTATCATAGACAAAATATAAATAGCTCAAGTGTTAGGAAGTAATTAACATTTTTGATATACGAAAAGCATTGTTGTTTTCCAATGCCCATTGTACCTTATAGCATTTTGAGGAATGCCACCTAAAGTGGCACCCGTATTGCCACCAATGTGAGTGCCACTTGTGGCACCTACCACTGTTTCACTATTAGAAAGAGTAAGACTTGGGGAAGCAAGTGGGAGCAATAATATTTTTAAGGCGGTTGAGAATAGGTGATGGGTTCTTTTTTTGTTATTTTTGATCACTACCACTTTTGATTTATATATTCAAAGACAGGGAAGTTCATATAATAGAGAAATTTTTTTAAAATTAGCACTTAACACCTCTATGATTTGAAATAAAGTATGTTAGAGTTAAGTCCTACTAACGAATTCGAAACTTTAACCGTTTCAAAAACTATCATGTAATCTTCTGTACTCTTGGCACGTGCTTTGCACATGCTTTACACAAGCTTTGCACTGTAAACCTTTTCTAATAAATATTAAATTTTTTTTATCTATTGTAATTATTATCATATAAATTTATAAACTAATGAAAAATTGGAAAAAAAATATAATTAAAAAGGACTACTATAACAGAAAATATAAGAAGATAGAAATGAAACACGCAAAATATGCATAAAATAAAAATGTACAAAAATTTGAAATTCTCGCAATATATTGCCTAATTAAAAAAATCAAGAGTACTCATTGCAACCAGCATTAATGTTTGTCCCCTTGCCCTAATCATGGGAAACAACAAACACAAATAAAATTAACTTTGTAATTCAACACAATTAACACGTACAATGAAAAAAATACTAAATACTTAATATTTATTGTTTACAAGATTACAAAACACTTGTTCTACCATTTTTTGATCAATCATCCTCTGGTGGAGGGAAGTTGAGATTTGGCACACGGTATTTCTTCCCATTGTCTACCAATTTCAAATCAGGAACGTTCACATCATTGCGTCTTGTTGGACTTGGTTATGCAACTTCCTTCTTTTTTCCTTGCGATGCAACTTGTTTTTTTTTTCTATTTGTCCTTGACAACCTCTTTTAGTGGTTGAACATTAGTAGATTAATTATATGCACCTTCTCTATCGTGGCATAGCATGGAGCGCATATACCCAACGAAGGATTTGGGTGAATGAATGTCTTTTCCACTACGCACTAAGTACTCTCTATTCCAAGGAAAGTTAAGAGGACGCGACACATTTAGCAACTGAACATTGCTTGGCTGCAGAATACTGCTTCTTCCACCGAACATTTCATATGAACGCTTTTGTAAGAGACTAGGAGCGACTGTAACATTTCGAGGAATGCAACTTAAAGTGTCCCTCGTAGGAGGAGTGAGACTTAGGAAAGTAAGTGAAGTAATAGCATTCTCAGTGAGACATAGGAAAGTAAGTGGAGTAATAGCATTCTCAGTGCGAGTGAGAATAGATAAAGGCTTTTCTTTTTGTTTTTCAACATTCTTAGGACTTTTGTTATTCATATACAAAAGAAGAACAAGATTATCATAGACAAAATATAAATAGCTCAAGTGTTAGGAAGTAATTAACATTTTTGATATACGAAAAGCATTGTTGTTTTCCAATGGATGCCCATTGTACCTTATAGCATTTTGAGGAAAGCCACCTAAAGTGGCACCCATATTGCCACCAATGTGAGTGCCACTTCTGGCACCTACCACTGTTTCACTATTAGGAAGAGTAAGACTTGGGGAAGCAAGTGGGAGCAATAATATTTTCAAGGCGGTTGAGAATAGGTAATGGCTTTTTCTTTTGTTATTTTTTATCACTACCACTTTTGTTTTTAATTTCAAAGACAGGGAAGATCATATAGTAGAAGAAAAAATTTAAAATTAGCATTTAACAACTCTATGATTTGAAATAAAGTATGTTAAAGTTAAGTCCTACTAACGAATTCGAAACTTTATCCGTTTTAAAAACTATCATGTAATCGTTTGTACTCTTGCCACGTGCTTTGCACATGGTTTACACAAGCTTTGCACTGTAACCTTAGTCTAATAAATATTAATTTTTTGTATCTATTGTAATTATTTTCATATATAAACTAATAAAAACTAAAACAAAAAAATATAAATAAAAAGGACTACTATAACAGAACAAATAAGAAGATAGAAATGAAACACTCAAAATATGCATAAAATACAAATGTACAAAAATTTGAAATTCTCGCAATATATTGCCTAATTAAAAAAATCAAGCGGAATTATTGCAATCAGCATTAATGTTTGTCACATTGCCCTAATCATGGAAACACAAATAAAGTTAAGTTTAGTAATTCAACACCATTAACTCGTATGATGAAAAAATACTAAATACTTAATATTTATTGTTTACAAAAATACAAAACACTGGTTCTACCATTTTTGGATCAATCATCCTCTGGTGGAGGGAAGTTGAGATTTTGCACACGGTAGTTCTTCCCATTGTCTACCAATTTTAAATAAGGAACATTCACGTCATTGCGTCTAGTTGGACTTGGTTCTGGAACATCCTCCTCTTTTCCTAGCGATGCAACTTTTTTTTTTCTTTGTCCTTGACAACCTCTTTTAGTGGTTGAACATTAGTAGATTCATTATATGCACCTTCTCTATTGTGGCTTAGCAGGGAGCGTATACCCAACGAAGGATTTTGGTGAATGAATGTCTTTTCCACTACGCACTAAGTAATCTCTATTCCAAGGAAAGTTAAGAGGACAAAACACATTTAGCAACTGAATATTGCTTGGCTGCAGAATACTGCTTCCTCCACCGAACATGTCATATGAATGCTTCTGCAAGAGACTAGGAGAGACTGTAACATTTCAAGGAATGCCACCTAAAGTGTCCCTCGTAGGAGGAGTGAGACTTAGGAAAGTAAGTGGAGTAATAGCATTCTCAGTGAGACTTAGGAAAATAAGTGGAGTAATAGCATTCTCAGTGCGACTGAGAATAGATAAAGGCTTTTCTTGTTGTTTTTCATCATCCTTAGGACTTTTGTTATTCATATACAAAAAAAAGAACAAAATTATCATAGACAAAATATAAATAGCTCAAGTGTTAGGAAGTAATTAACATTCTTGAAATACGAAAAGCATTGTTGTTTTCCAATGGATGCCCAGTGTACCTTATAGCATTTTGAGAAAAGCCACCTAAAGTGGCACCCGTATTGCCACCAATGTGAGTGTCACTTGTGGCACCTACCACTGTTTCACTATTAGGAAGAGTAAGACTTGGGGAAGCAAGTGGGAGCAATAATGTTTTTAAGGCGGTTGAGAATAGGTGATGGTTTTTTTTTTTTGTTATTTTTGATCACTACCACTTTTGATTTATATATTCAAAGACGGGGTAGTTCATATAATAGAGAAAAATATTTAAAATTAGCACTTAACACCTCTATGATTTGAAATAAAGTATGTTAGAGTTAAGTCCTACTAACGAATTCGAAACTTTAACCGTTTCAAAAATTATCATGTAATCTTCTATACTCTTGCCACGTGCTTTGCACATGCTTTACACAAGCTTTGCACTGTAACTTTTTCTAATAAATAATAAATTTTTTGTATCTATTGTAATTATTATCATATAAATTTATAAACTAATGAAAAACTGAAAAAAAAATATAATTAAAAAGGACTACTATAACAGAAAATATAAGAATATAAATGAAACACGCAAATATGCATAAAATAAAAATGTACAAAAATTTGAAATTCTCGCAATATATTGCCTAATTTAAAAAATCAAGAGGACTTATTGCAACCAGCATTAATGTTTGTCCCGTTGCCCTAATCATGGGAAACAACAAACAGAAATAAAATTAAGTTTTGTAATTCAACACCAGTAACACGTATCATGAAAAAAATACTAAATACTTAATATTTATTGTTTACAAGATTACAAAACACTCGTTCTACCATTTTTTGATCAATCATCCTCTGGAGGAGGGAAGTTGAGATTTGGCACACGGTATTTCTTCCCATTGTCTACCAATTTCAAATCAGGAACGTTCACATCATTGCGTCTTATTGGACTTGGTTATGCAACTTCCTTCTTTTTTCCTTGCGATGCAACTTGTTTTTTTTCCTGTTTGTCCTTGACAACCTCTTTTAGTGGTTGAACATAAGTAANATAGCATTCTCAGTGAGACATAGGAAAGTAAGTGGAGTAATAGCATTCTCAGTGCGAGTGAGAATAGATAAAGGCTTTTCTTGTTGTTTTTCATCATCCTTAGGACTTTTGTTATTCATATACAAAAAAGGAACAAGATTATCATACACAAAATATAAATAGCTCAAGTGTTAGGAAGTAATTAACATTTTTGATATACGAAAAGCATTGTTGTTTTCCAATGGATGCCCATTGTACCTTATAGCATTTTGAGGAAAGCCACCTAAAGTGGCACCCGTATTGCCACCAATGTGAGTGACACTTGTGGCACCTACCACTGTTTCACTATTAGGAAGAGTAAGACGTGGGGAAGCAAGTGGGAGCAATATTATTTTCAAGGCGGTTGAGAATAGGTAATGGCTTTTTCTTTTGTTATTTTTTATCACTACCACTTTTGTTTTTAATTTCAAAGATAGGGAAGATCATATAATAGAGGAAAAAATTTAAAATTAGCATTTAACACCTCTATGATTTGAAATAAAGTATGTTAGAGTTAACTCCTACTAACGAATTCGAAACTTTATCCGTTTCAAAAATTATCATGTAATCTTCTGGACTCTTGCCACGTGCTTTGCACATGCTTTACACAAGCTTTGCACTGTAAACTTAGTCTAATAAATATTAATTTATTGTATCTATTGTAATTATTTTCATATATAAACTAATAAAAACTAAAACAAAAAAATATAAATAAAAAGGACTACTATAACAGAACAAATAAGAAGATAGAAATGAAACACTCAAAATATGCACAAAATACAGATGTACAAAAATTTGAATTTCTCGCAATATATTACCTAATTAAAAAAATCAAGCGGACTTATTGCAATCAGCATTAATGTTTGTCACATTGCCCTAATCATGGAAAACAACAAACACAAATAAAGTTAAGTTTAGTAATTCAACACCATTAACACGTATGATGAAAAAATACTAAATACTTAATATTTATTGTTTACAAAAATACAAAACACTCGTTCTACCATTTTTTGATCAATCATCCTCTGGTGGAGGGAAGTTAAGATTTGGCACACGGTAGTTCTTCCCATTGTCTACCAAATTCAAATCAGGAACATTCACGTCATTGCGTCTAGTTGGACTTGGTTCTGCAACATCCTCCTCTTTTCCTAGCGATGCAACTTTTTTTTTCTTTGTGCTTGACAACCTCTTTTAGTGGTTGAACATTAGTAGATTCATTATATGCACCTTCTCTATTGTGGCTTAGCAGGGAGCGTATACCCAACGTAGGATTTTGGTGAATAAATGTCTTTTCCACTACACACTAAGTAATCTCTATTCCAAGGAAAGTTAAGAGGACACAACTCATTTAGCAACTGAATATTGCTTGGCTGCAGAATACTGCTTCCTCCACGGAACATGTCATATGAACGCTTCTGCAAGAGACTAGGAGCGACTGTAACATTTGGAGGAATGCCACCTAAAGTGTCCCTCATAGGAGGAGTGAGACTTAGGAAAGTAAGTGGAGTAATAGCATTCTCAGTGAGACTTAGGAAAGTAAATGGAGTAATAGCATTCTCAGTGCGACTGAGAATAGATAAAGGCTTTTCTTGTTGTTTTTCATCATCCCTAGGACTTTTGTTATTCATATACAAAAAAAGAACAAGATTATCATAGACAAAATATAAATAACTCAAGTGTTAGGAAGTAATTAACATTTTTGAAATACGAAAAGCATTATATTTTTCCAATGAATGCCCACTGTACCTTATAGCATATTGGGAAAAGCCACCTAAAGTGGCACCCGTATTGCCAACAATGTGAGTTCCACTTGTGGCACCTACAACTGTTGCACCTACCACTGTTGCACTATTAGGAAGAGTAAGACTTGGGGAAGCAAGTGGGAGCAATAAT
Source organism: Nicotiana knightiana (assembly GCA_005239525.1). NCBI lineage: Eukaryota > Viridiplantae > Streptophyta > Magnoliopsida > Solanales > Solanaceae > Nicotiana > Nicotiana knightiana. The sequence goes on along the minus strand of ML399010.1, from coordinate 2,779 downwards.
ATTTTTAAGGCGGTTGAGAATAGGTGATGGGTTTTTTTTTTTGTTATTTTTGATCACTACCACTTTTGATTTATATATACAAAGACAGGGAAGTTCATATAATAGAGAAAAATATTTAAAATTAACACTTAACACCTCTATGATTTGAAATAAAGTATGTTAGAGTTAAGTCCTACTAACGAATTCGAAACTTTAACCGTTTCAAAAACTATCATGTAATCTTCTGTACTCTTGCCACGTGCTTTGCACATGCTTTACACAACCTTTGCACTGTAAAATTTTTCTAATAAATATTAATTTTTTTGTATCATTGTAATTATTATTATATAAATTTATAAACTAATGAAAAACTGAAAAAAAAAATAATTAAAAAGGACTACTATAAAAGAAAATATAAGAAGATAGAAATGAAACACGCAAAATATGCATAAAATAAAAATGTACAAAAATTTGAAATTCTCGCAATATATTGCCTGATTAAAAAAATCAAGAGGACTTATTGCAACCAGCATTAATGTTTGTCCCCTTGCCCTAATCGTGGGAAACAACAAACACAAATAAAATTAACTTTTGTAATTCAACACCATTAACACGTACGATGAAAAAAATACTAAATACTTAATATTTATTGTTTACAAGATTACAAAACACTCGTTCTACCATTTTTTGATCAATCATCCTCTGGTGGAGGGAAGTCGAGATTTGGCACACGGTATTTCTTCCCATTGTCTACCAATTTCAAATCAGGAACGTTCACATCATTGCGTCTTGTTGGACTTTGTTATGAAACTTCCTTCTTTTTTCCTTGCGATGCAACTTGTTTTTTTTTTTCTGTTTGTCCTTGACAACCTCTTTTAGTGGTTGAACATTAGTACNATATTTCTTGGCTGCAGAATACTGCTTCCTCCACCGAACATGTCATATGAACGCTTCTGCAAGAGACTAGGAGCGACTGTAACATTTCGAGGAATGCCACCTAAAGTGTCCCTCGTAGGAGGAGTGAGACTTAGGAAAGTAAGTGGAGTAATAGCATTCTCAGTGAGACTTAGGAAAGTAAATGGAGTAATAGCATTCTCAGTGCGACTGAGAATAGATAAAGGCTTTTCTTGTTGTTTTTCATCATCCTTAGGACTTTTGTTATTCATATACAAAAAAAGAACAAGATTATCATAGACAAAATATAAATAGCTCAAGTGTTAGGAAGTAAGTAACATTTTTGATATACGAAAAGCATTGTTGTTTTCCAATGGGTGCCCATTGTACCTTATAGCATTTTGAGGAAAGCCACCTAAAGTGGCACCCGTATTGCCACCAATGTGAGTGCCACTTGTGGAACCTACCACTGTTTCACTATTAGGAAGAGTAAGACTTGGGGAAGCAAGTGGGAGCAATAATATTTTCAAGGCGGTTGAGAATAGGTAATGGCTTTTTCTTTTGTTATTTATTATCACTACCACTTTTGTTTTTAATTTGAAAGACAAGGAAGATCATATAATAGAGGAAGAAATTTAAAATTAGCATTTAACACCTCTATGATTTGAAATAAAGTATGTTAGAGTTAAGTCCTTCTAACGAATTCGAAACTTTATCCGTTTCAAAAACTATCATGTAATCTTCTGTACTCTTGCCACGTGCTTTGCACATGCTTTACACAAGCTTTGCACTGTAAACTTAGTCTAATAAATATTAATTTTTTATATCTATTGTAATTATTTTCATATATAAACTAATAAGAACTACAAAAAAATATAAATAAAAAGGACTACTATAACAGAACAAATAAGAAGATAGAAATGAAACACTCAAAATATGCATAAAATACAAATGTACAAAAATTTGAAATTCTCGCAATATATTGCCTAATTAAAAAAATCAAGCGGACTTATTACAATCAGCATTAATGTTTGTCACATTGCCCTAATCATGGAAAACCACAAACACAAAAAAGTTAAGTTTAGTAATTCAACACCATTAACACGTATGATGAAAAAATACTAAATACTTAATATTTATTGTTTACAAAAATACAAAACACTCGTTCTACCATTTTTTGATCAATCATCCTCTGGTGGAGGGAAGTTGAGATTTGGCACACGGTAGTTCTTCCCATTGTCTACCAATTTCAAATCAGGAATTCACGTTATTGCGTCTAGTTGGACTTGGTTTTGCAACATCCTCCTCTTTTCCTAGCGATGCAATTTTTTTTTTCTTTGTCCTTGACAACCTCTTTTAGTGATTGAACATTAGTAGATTCATTATATGCACCTTCTCTATTGTGGCTTAGCAGGGGGCGTATACCCAACGAAGGATTTTGGTGAATGAATGTCTTTTCCACTACGCACTAAGTAATCTCTATTCCAAGGAAAGTTAAGAAGACACAACACATTTAGCAACTGAATATTTCTTGGCTGCAGAATACTGCTTCCTCCACCGAACATGTCATATGAACGCTTCTGCAAGAGACTAGGAGCGACTGTAACATTTCGAGGAATGCCACCTAAAGTGTCCCTCGTAGGAGGAGTGAGACTTAGGAAAGTAAGTGGAGTAATAGCATTCTCAGTGAGACTTAGGAAAGTAAGTGGAGTAATTGCATTCGCAGTGCGACTGAGAATAGATAAAGGCTTTTCTTGTTGTTTTTCATCATCCTTAGGACTTTTGTTATTCATATACAAAAAAAGAAGAAGATTATCATAAACAAAATATAAATAGCTCAAAAGTTAGGAAGTAATTAACATTTTTGATATACGAAAAGCATTGTTGTTTTCCAATGGATGCCCAT